>JYFJ02005941.1:4269-21932 GCA_000934665.2 Catajapyx aquilonaris
CCCCCCCCCCCCCTAAACATTAGAAAGGATCAAGGCAAATTCCTTCAGTCCTTCGTTTAGCTCAATAGTTCGCTGGTCACAGATATCGTTGGCAATCAGAGGATCACTTTGTGTGGTTGGTATCAATTTGTCTGAGAAGCCTAGTTACTCATATAATAAAATCAAAACCTGAAATATCCTGGTAGGCATGCTTCCCTTCTTACGGCCTTGCACTTTATATGTTACTGTGATATTTGAACTTAACGACCGATCTTATGGGATGTGTCAGGTGATAGAAATGTACTGGGCTGTATCCGTACCGTAGAACATGGTGTCATGCATTCATTTGAGTAATAATAATTTTCATAGAAATCGTGATAATGCCGTGCTTAAGAAAACCTCGCCCTATACCGACATGCCGGTATAGCCACCAGATCGTGCATTTATAAAAACTGGTCGGCCTCGACTACACCAGCATGCCGATTTAAGTGAGGTAATACGGTAAATAGTTCAAAGTTGTTATCCAGAGAAAATAACAAAGAATGTGAGGATCCACGTTAAGTCAATCCCGGGAAATGACCTTCCTTGTTGTTCCTTTGTTGTTTTTTTAGAGCCCCTGCTTGTTTGCAAGAGCCAAGAGTAACTCTCTGCTTTTTTTATATAGTGTATAACTCGCCACGCGTTGCTTAACTGGAAGATATTGCTGTAGGTCATTCGATATCTGGGAAGCTACAATAATTTCTTGGTAAAGGCGATAAAAAATTCTTAACATGATATTGGAATGAAAGGCTGACGGTAGTGGTAGACTTTGTGGCTGTTGCACCCAGGTTGCACCCGATCTTGAAAGTAGCTTATTTAATGATCACACCGTTGGAACGAAGCAATAATTTAAGTGTAAACAATAATTTCATTTTTAAAAACACCTGCATCATTAAAAATCCGAAATTATCTGGTTACTGAATATTGAAATACATGGCATGTACCAAATACTGCAAAATTTTCTTTTCAAATTCCTACGTAAATGTCCTTCAACACGAAAAGAGGACACCTTAATATTATGTGGCATTGAGTAGCTAATTGTTTACAAGGAGGTACCTTTCGTAACTCTTGATTTGGAGCTCTGGATTGGAGAAGTTTATCATATTTTAATTATTTATGCCAAATATTCTAATCTCCCCGTTCCGGACAGCTATTGGGAATAACAATACATGCGTTTAATATGACAACAACCTCCTAACGTCCTACAGGAACAATTTGCGTTGCAAAGAACTTTGCAAAGTTTCAACCGAGGTTTCAACATTGTACACATGAGGTGCAACTGGAATATCTAATCTTAAGGTTATATTGTTAATATTGCACCACTCATCTGAGCCTAAATTCATCCATACTGACAGTGAGCGAAAAACTGCGGATGTCCTCTGTGAAATGATGATAAAATGCGACGATGATAAGATTATTATTGTTTGTTGTGTAGATGTTCTCATTCACAAAATTTGACGCAAGTAATCTACTGTAGGTTTATCTTGAACTTCGACATGCCTGTCATTAGGACTTCACTATATACGCTATCGCTTAAGTTAACTAGATGTAAACATTATTGCAATACTTTGTATCTTGCCTTCTCTGAAGACGTGACTTCATAACTTGATATTCCGTATCAGACTATTCACACCAGAAAAAATGACTACCAATTCTAGCGTGAAGGCTTTTTTTTTACTATGCCGTTTATTGAAGTATACCGTACTGATAGGAAAGGACCTGACTTTGAATGATCTAATATGTGATTTAGCAATTCTTTTTTTTTTAAAAAAAAAAAGCAAACCATGCACATACACTGCACTACTCAAGCACTGGCAGCATGCACAATGTTTCAACTCGTACTCCACGCATGTGAGTTGTCGCTATCTAAGTCATGCAGGACGGTGTCCACCTTAGTACATGTCTCTGCTACACTACGATGAACGTGACGGCAAACATTTTTTACACGAATAGCTTATACGCACAATGGCACGCTTCTCAGCGACCTCACTATAGTGCAGATACTCAAATGTACCTCGAACTTCCCTCTTTATCTATGGATTCCATACACAACGTGGGTAGTAAGAGAAGTCACTGCCATATATTATTACATTTTTTTATCGGGAATGGGCATTCCTGACCATTTCATAGACAGCTTTACGTCACTGGCGAGGTGGTATACTACTGGAAATGTTAGGCTAGTCACAGGGTTGCGCACAAAGTCTCGATAGTATATCTCAAGGGTGAAGGTATATACCAAGTATAATACTTCCTGTATACGGTATTACTTTCATAGGTAATCAAAAATGTTATGTGCTAAAACAACAGATTGGAATGCTTGTCGAGCACGCTGAGAGTAATGTATAGAGCAAAATACGAGAGCCTGGTAAGCAATTGGTCAAAAGTGAAAAGGGACTGACCACTCCCTTCTCTGCCCAGGTCCAAGAAATAAGGTCTGAAATTTCAGGCGGCCCAAAATGCCTCTATAAATACCCAGAAGTGTCCTCCCTGTGGATCTCCCCCTCCCACAGTTTCAGTTACTTACTTACAATTAGTTAATATATGCTGGCGTAAAATAAAGTTCAATGAAATCAATAGCACATATTATAATTATGTGTTTTGCAACGTCATCGTCACTTGCCTAACACAACCACGAAGCTACAAACTACGATCGAGGCACACCATGATCTAGTCACACCACCCTGAACAAAAAAGGAACAATAACAAGTTTATGAGGAAAGGATCACAGTCATGTGCCCCATTCAATCTGCGCATGACATTTCACAAAACAGTGCCCCCCTGCCCTACAAGTGTGAGTAGGCCTATAGTTTCAACAATAACCTTAATCAACATGCTAATATCTTTGATAACCTATAAAAGTAACTGTTCCTCTAATCGTAAGAAACGCCACACAAGAAAGATCAGCATAGTGCAAAATATCGCTAACCATTTTGGACTTTTCAATTGAAACATATTGCAAGGCTGCATTATTATGTAGAGTGAAACTTCGAGTCAATTTAAAACATGAACTATCGACGCAGTATTATTTCAAGGAGAAACCTAGATTGGTATGCAAAAGAACTCAATTGAATCACTTTTTATAAGAAGGGAACAAGTCCAACAACCTTCAATTGGACTTGTTCCCTTCTTATAAAAAGTGATTCAATTCTTCCTGACTCATCATCGAAGCTATAACTGATTTACTAGTTGAAGAGTTTTGCATGGTGGCTTGGCTGTAATGTACACTCGAGGCAGACCACGTTGCAGAAATTTCATAATGATACTGTGACAGTCGACACTATTCTGCGTTTGCACAGTAAAGAAGTTTCGCCTGTATCCAGGGTCCGCTATACTTTGCTTCCATTTTGACATATTGCAATGTTAGCACTAATTTTTCCATCTATATCTCACGCCTTATAGTCCTATGGTCGGACTCAATAAATTTTCAATGCACTATGAGAGTTTTTCCAGTGGTTCTCTCTGTACTCGCACAAATTTCTCGAGGTTCTTCATCCTCCAACTCTTATTAGGAACCATCTACAGTTCCCACAGAATAACTCCCCTCTCTGGGTATCGAAGCATTGCATCATCCCGCTAATGTCTCGAAGAAGTAAATTGTCTGAGGAGAAGAAAATAGAAAAAAAAGGTGGAGCTGGTGCAGGTGGTGTGCGGTTGCAGGTGGGGCTTAGACGTATGTCCATCCACCAATGTTGTCCTGCACAGCAGACAGGCCCTTTCAGATAGAGGAATAGCGGGGTGAGAGAGGGAGAGGAGGTGGGTAAAGCTGGTGGGAGGAGAGAGGGTGAGAGGGATCGGGGGTAGATAGGGCGCCAATTGGAGTGACGGCACGCTCGGAAGCAAACCACCCTCCCCATCCCATCCCATCTCACCCCACCAACACCACTACCCATCCCAATACATACACATGTAGTATATATATCCCGTCCTAACTGCAGCACCTCTCAGTGTGCGGTTGGACCACAGGAGCTCATCTTGAAGGCTCTCTTGGCTGCTGCTGCTTAGCGGGTCTCCCAACCCAACGACCTACCCCCTTGTACTCCACTTGCTACTGGAGAAGAAGAAATGGCCATGCTGAAGGTACTGGTCGTGCTGACCTGCGTGCTGGCTTCGTCGTGGTGCCGGGTGGTGCCGGTTGCCGAAGACACGGAGGAACCGGCGGAGGGCAATGCCACCGATGCTCCTCCAGCTTCCGATTCGGATGTCCCCCAGCAGCACGTGCCCGCTGAAGAGTGGCCCTACTCCAGCCAGATGCATCACCAGCTTAAAAACATCAGGGAAAGGTCAGTACAGAGTATGGGGGGAAAAAAGGACGCGATAGTAATGAGCAGGTTTGCCGCAATATTCGGGATGGCAATGAGAAACGGTTGCATAATAGTGGTCCGAGTGCTGTCAAACTGGACACCAGGGTCATAATAATGACGCTACCAATCCAATGTTTCACTCTTCGTTGCATGCGTGAAGTTGTAAATAAATAATTCCGACCCGTGATTTGATATTGAGAAGCGTGGCAGCTAGACACTCTCGAGAGAAAAAATGGGTAATTCAAAGAGCCATTCGGTTATTTTTATGCAAGGAATTTGTCTGAAAATAATCCCAACTCATTACTGTCTTGTGTCATTCAGAAATGCCTGAGAGCCGATATTGTTAATCTGCAGCACAGTGCGACATTGTCAATTGAATTCAATACCTCATAACCCACGGATTGCAACGGCAGACTGGCGCGTATTTCGTCCTGTAATGATGCAATATACGTCAATATGCAAAAAAAAAGTTACGAGTTGCAGTATGTTACTTGGATAAAATAATTATTCTGCATATTTACACCCGCTGGGAAGAAGTTTCCGGATGTTAAAATTACGTTATTCTAATATTTACGCCTAAATTACAATGCCCCAAAGAGCATTATCAAGGAATTGAGAGCGTACATTGTGACCGTTGCACTGTATGTAGGTGTCGGCAGATTTTCAGCAGAGCTAATGTAGGATACATCGTAATTAAAATTCTGCAACGGAATAGATGATCTGATGCACACTTTGCGGAATAATTCAGGAAATGAAACTATTCTCAATATGACAGGAGTAATCCAGGTGTGAGCTTTTTCAACTATAGTGACTTTCCCCATCATATCCAGGCTAACCGTGTAAATGTCCCTTTATGTCAGTTGAATATTCATTTTCTTGTGCTATATATATTTTGGGCAACTGTCACAGAAAGGATTCTCCGCCCGTCATATACTCTATCGCACAAAATGACGCACATGATTGGCAGCTATTCCTATAAACTATAAATGGTAATCTCCAACACTTTTATTTGCCATTTCGTAAAGCTATTAAATTTTTTTGTAAAACCAAATTCCTCAAACGTGAGTGCAATAGTCGAAAGAAAAGAAACCAAAAGCATAAAATGGTTTTAAAAAATAGAGTATAGTTTCTTGAACTGTCAGGAATTCTATAGATGATCTTTTAACCACCAAGGGTCATATTTCCAGGCATTTCGTCTACAGTACGAATGTGGCATATTTGGCGTTTGCCAGACGGCTCCACGTATAAGCTCTTTCTTTCGGTGTATATTTAACTTGACCGAACTTTTCTGCTCCGTCCTGCCTTTGCCCTCGTAATAATATTACGGCCTTTCAAAGTCCTTCACTTCGGTTACGTAATATTGAGTTGCATTCCTTCAATTCCTTTGCTCAATTCGTTTCAGAATGGGAAACATCACTGTGAAGAGGTAAGAAAGTTGTTGAAATAAATTTTTTGTGATACTCGTGATTGCGTAGTGTCGTAATAAGTTTTATTAGCACGTGCACGGAGAATGTATGCGATATAATATATTTATTATTTACTAATGCAGTAATTTGCATTTTTATAGTCCACTATTTACATGCCGTAGTTATAGTATGCTGTTTATATGAATTTGCTGCACTAAAGACGTAATTAACTCCATCCTGTATATTAGTAATGTTCTCACAAATTATTATTATTATTATTATTTCGTTCGTGAATGTGCTTCACCTCATTTATTTGCCAAACGTACTACCGGGCCATGTACTTTACTGCTACATAAAATTGAACGTTATTAATTGGTCCAGATACTTGTCACAGGTCCTACAGGTTGCCTCAAAAAAAATCCAAAAACAATCACCATCCAATAATGCTCACACAAAGAGCGACTATATCCCATTCATACCTCATTATACAACTAAAATAAATTATTTGATGTTGTCCTCATTACGTACTCTATTATTATTATTATTATTATTATTATTATTATTATTATTATTATTATTATTATTATTATTATTATTATTATTATATGGGTGTGAGTAATGGCGCAAGTGGCCCAATTAATTCCTCCCAGAAGGTGAGATAGACATTCCTGATTGAAATAATCTAGATTCATCGATTCCGGCCGTAAGTCCACGAACGGTTTGTGACCCTCCTTTTCGCAACGGTACGAGTCTGGTCCTCATGGCGCCACTCGCGTCCAGAAGCCTACAGGCGCCTCCACCACCTTACTTCCCTTTATATGCAAGCAAGGCCAACCTGACTGACTCTCCTGCAGGTGCTGTCTATAACTGGTTTACTCGTAAATTAGTGCAGGCCTCATCAGTAGACAGGATATGGCGATATAGCCAGAGAGCTGAATGCCAATTCTCTTCCCCATTTTTTTCCCATACATATTTCTTTTTTTGGAAGCGGGCCTGGTGCATCAGCTGTTGCCTTTGCTGCACTGCATGCTCGGCTGAAGTGTCTGCAACTAGGATGTCAGAGGATAATGCTATGGGGCACACGAGGCAATGCACGCGAGGCCTTGCACTTGATTTCCTCCTGGCTATATGTATATACTGTACCCCCGATCTCCCATGACTTGAGCTTGATTGAAACCTGATGTAATGCGTACTTCCTCTCGACACAAACGGATCATTCGGGACAGATACTTCCAAATATAGCCCTTTACGGTAGATTGACAGCTGACAGATAGTCGGTCTGCTTCATTGCTCGTTGATGCTCAGTAAACACGCGGTATGAAAGTGAGCATGAGGTGGTGGAGGGAATGGCAATTACTCAATGAGGATGTGACACTCTGGTAACGTTGTAATTGCACGTCGCGCAGAACAGTGCAGAATTTATGAGAACCCGTGTTGAAATCATCAAATTAGCAGTTATTAAAATTCGCATGGAAATTAATTACAGTATTCCACCATGTCTATATGCTTCAAAAAAATTACAGTAAAGTATATTACTTTCCAGTTACAATTATTACAGTATTTCGCTCATAAAGCAAACACGAGAAATTATAAATATTTAACTTAATCATATTCATTACAGTTTAATGTAACTTGTGGCTATAGTCGTGCAGTAAAGCAGCCTGTACCGCAGTTTGCAAACTTTGCAGACAGCAGCCCACACTTTAGACCCTTTGGTCGCAAAATTTCGAATCATTTCCCTTTAATAAATGATTGAAGCACACGCACTTTCCCACCACCCTTCAGAGAATACTAGTCATATCTAGTTCTTGTGACACCTAGACCCACAATAGTAGTACGCGTACTGCGAAGCATAATTTGCGTATTGCCAAGTTACCCCTATCAACACTATACAGGGTGTTCATGAACAACACCGACAATCCTATACCATCCCCTACCTAGACACCAGAGGTTCACTTTATGTAGAGGAGTGATTGTGCCTGGGCCGCCTCATTACCGCGCAAATTGCCTTCAAGCAGGTAGTATAAAATATCCTGGAAGTTAGGCCACCCAACGAACTCTCCCCCAGTCAGAAGGCTCTGGGAGGTCTGGGGGCCGGACTTTGTTGGTTTCTTGCCCACAGGTGGAAAGGCCTCAATAGTTACACCTGCAAATTCTATTTAAAAGTCAGAAGGTGCGATTAGGCAAAAATAGCTGAAGAGCAGGTGGGTCAATATCTCAGTAAGGAGGCGGTCTAGACATAATGACTCCTCTACATAAAGTGATCTCTGGTGCCTAGGTAGGGGGTGGTATAGGTTTGTCGGCGTTGTTCATGAACACCCTGTATAAAGCTAAGTCATTCAATCCAGGCAGCCTTGCAAACGGCCATGAACTCCTCTCGTGTGATGTCGTAAAGGATTCATTTGATCAACCTCATAGGATGATGACATTGCGCTCGTATTACGTAACCCCGTCATTCTCCGGGCAAAATATAAACTTCGTGCGACAGCACAGCAAAAACGATACCCAATAACGAGAGGTCCTCCGATTAATTAATAAAAAAAAGCCATAAAGATTTTACGAGCTCATTGCTATATATCACCTCCACCGTACAAGCAAAATAATTGAATCATACAACCGTTGTTTCCAGACTTTTCCTGGCCATACAGGCAACGTTCATACTCTTTTATTTCCCCCATGCCCTAAGTGGCGCAACTCGACCCCATTTGGCGAAATGTGCTTTTGTGTAAGGCCCTATAGCGATAGGAGGTGGGCAGCCGGTAAAGAACTGCCAGTCTGGAGAAGGACAAAACGTCTGCATTCCAGCCAAGAGGTCTCTTCTCCTATTGAATCTGACCCCCCTCCCTTTTCTTGTTCCTCCTCCGAGTGAATGGGCCTTCAGTGGACAACACACAGGTGCTGTCTTTTTGAATGGAGGGGTGACCAGCCAGCCCAGCCAGCAGGCCACACCACGGGGGAATCCCTTGCCTGGCCGTGTGTGTCTGTCTGTCTGAGTCTGCAAGTCCTTCCCCCCAAGTCCCCACCTGC
The DNA here is from genome assembly GCA_000934665.2 of Catajapyx aquilonaris. Lineage (NCBI taxonomy): Eukaryota > Metazoa > Arthropoda > Diplura > Dicellurata > Japygidae > Catajapyx > Catajapyx aquilonaris. The sequence continues at coordinate 13,022 of JYFJ02005941.1, forward strand.
CTGTGTGACCCCTCTCAATGCAGCACCACCCCGTCTCCATTGTCTGCAGTCTGACGCATGTACCATACCGATAAATAAAGAAAACCCACTTCGCAGACGTCTGCTGCCTGGAGCTATCACGACATCCGGATGAATGGACCCTGGCCTCTGCTATATGTTATTCGTCAAAAGCGGAACCAGAAAAATAACCGCTTCCACGCAGTTCCTATATCACACCCTCAGGTGGGTTTTGCGCTCATTGAAAGAAGCAACTCATGGCAACAACTTGGCGCAATGTCTTTCAACAATGTTATTAGCCCAGATTTTCCATTTTGAAAATTGCGAACAGGGCATACCTGATAGAGGAAAAAGGACGTAACTCGCACACCTCGCCCAATTCCCTGGGTGAGGCAAGTAGACAAGAAGAAAAGGAAGAATTGGAGACGATTCTTCACTGTCAGCAAAATGGGCTGATTTATGGAGGCGCGCCTAGAATGGCTGGACCCAAGGGCTCTGCAATTATCCACCGCGGGAGGTACCAAGCACCAGACGGTTTTACAAAAATGCCTGTGGTCGCTCGCCCTATTTTGCCATCTTTTTTCATGTCTTCCAACCTCATTGTCCTCAAATTCCTTATCATATAATACGGCAAACACGCATGGGAGTTGTTAGGTAACTCGTACGGCACGCATTTTTTCCCCATAAGCCTTGGGGGCTCATGAGCAATCAGACTGGTATATATTAACAAAGTAGATTAACTGTTTTGCTGCATTTCAGTCCGTACCTGATGAGTCAGTGGCCTCGTACAAAATATGCGGTAAATCCAGCACCTCAGGGTAATTCTATTACCTGTATCCTCAGCAAAATACGAGGAAGAACCTCCTGATTCACACCGGAAATACCTTTCATTTCAGCAGTGGGTAGTTCACATGCTGCAATGCAAGTGGTTTAATTGAAATGCAGACAAAATACAGTCGACATAAAAAATTGAATGGCAGTAATAAAAAAGTCCTCAATTAAAGCCAGTCCCATACAGTCGAGTGTTTTGCGAACTAACGCGCAGCCTCGAAAGGGATGATCAAACCCGTCTGAGTTCGTAGACATGTTTTTCTTGCCTGCGGTGGCTGGAAACTTCCCAGAACCCCTATAAATAAATGCAGCATGACTAATTTGATTTTAAGCTGCCACTTGAGATTCAGAAAATGCCATCATAGGAAATAGCGTGGAGGCAGAGCGGAACACGTTCTTATCTCGCACGCCTGTAAACCATTAAGTCCTCAGTACTTCATAAACGTGATTGCTCAGATGTACGTATATAATAAAGGTATATGGCCCACCCATTATTTCTTTACTATTCGCTACTGTAAGGCGTGGATTAATTTGTTATAGCAAATAGCAAATTAGGGTCAGAGTACCTAGCGGTTACAATGGTCAAATTCTTGTTATATGCCAGGAACCTTTTTATAAAGAGGTCGATTAGGCTATTTGGTGATGAATCATCTAGATACCTTTTACTTCGGTCAGTTCCTGTGAGGTATACGGCATGGAATCTGCATGCTAGTGCATGAAGACAGCACACGTGATGTGCAATAGCATTTTTAACAGTGTTTCATTTATGCAAATTAGCAGAGTTGATTAATTACAGTCACAAAGCCAAATGCTCTATATTAATGAACATACTTTTCATTCAATTTCAATAAAACATTATGCATTTTAAGAACATATGGGACTAATTCAATGCGGTTAAACTGGTCTGTAGCACAATCTATCAGTTCGACAAATATTTAAGTACTGAACAAGTTTCCATTTTATGCGACATAAATTCTCAGACCTACTGTCTATAGGTTAAGTATGCTCTATATGGTTCAATGAACTACTTTGTGTGTGCAATAATAATTAGGCCAGTAAAGTGTGTGATGCTCTTCACTGAGACATGAGAGATAAACTTACTCACTATAGTGTCAGGCGTTACAGTATATCTTCTATGCAGCCTCTTGGCAGCCTTTACCCGTAGAAAAATTGCTTAGGACCTTTGAAATATTCGCCAAAGACCATATGTGTAGAACCTAAATCACAACAACATTATTATTTTTTTGTTTCATTTGGATGTGAAGACTTGAAATTCAGAACGATCTGAGTAACATTTCGCGCAAAAATTAATTAAATATTTCTAAATATAGTCCCGTCAAAGTATTTATAGTGGTCAAATAAGACATCTGCTAGAGAAATTACAGCTTCCTAGATGAAAACTTTCGAACAAATATTCATCAGTTATACATTATTGCATTATTCAAATTTCAAACCTTCATATCTCAAAATCAGTCATATGTGACTTTCAGGTCTTCATATAATTTCATACCATTGTGAATGACAATCAATCAGTTAAAGAACAAAAAACCAAATCCGGATCATCTCTTCCCCTTAAATGTCAATAATACTATTGAATGTTCTGTATACTCGTGGTTGGCTTTCCTGACGAGACCACTGTATACAATTTACAAGGACATTATCAGAGCCACCGAGATCCAGAATGTTAACGACAACTATCTGAACTATACTTGCACAAAGAAGCGTTTAGAAAGTGTCCGCATTAGTGCCATGCATATTACTAACATGTGTTACTTTTGTACCTAGATTATTGCACTCTTCTACACATTTTATTCTGACTCATCACTGAGTTGCGCTTATTCTCCACCTCATCCCCGTTTCGTTTCCTCCAACAGAAGCAAAGAAATCCGCATGAAGGAGATCAAAAACCAGGTGCTAAGCTCAGTCGGATATCTCCGTCGCCAGCCAGTGGTCAACAGAACCCTGCCTAACGACCACATAGACAAAATGAGGACCATGTTTGAGAAATTCAACCACCGAGAAGTACTGAAGTGGGGCGCATCTGCCGGATACACCGGAAAAGTCCAGAGCTTTTACCCGTCCTGTGAGTATACAACATTTTTTTTTCTTATTTCGTGCTGCATGTGTATTGCCAGCGCAATATTACAATAATTCAGAATATGTAAATCGGGCATGAGGTAGTGTAGCGTACGTTATACCCCCAAGCGAGCCTCCCGAGCCTGTCGGGAACATGTTAGTCACTCTGGGCATAGTCGCACGCAAGATCACCTGATGGGACATTCCGGTTCCTCAACTTGTCCATAATAATAAACTATACGGCTGGTCGGGTCTGCACACAAAAGTAAACAAACCTGGCCACAACTGAACATCTCCCATCCTCCCCACCTAGCCCCTCCAAACTCCCCTGAAGTCTACTAGGCTCGTTCATACATACACCCACCTTCTTCCTGCGTCGCCATTCACCAGACGCACAAAAAATGGACCACAGAGACGTGGAGAAAGAGTGAGAGAGAGACGGAGAGAGAGATAAAAAAGAAACTTGTTTGAATCTAAGTAAACCCGGTAATAACAGTCACGCTATTGCGAGAGGAAGTCTTTGTCACTTCTAGTACCTTACACACCCAACATGCCACCTACGCCTCGGTGTGTGTCTCACGCTGGGTCGGACTGTACATATAGGAGTATATAGAGTGTATGTAGAATAATTATACTGTGTAGAGTCACTATATAGCCGGATGAAATGAGCAAAAGTTGTATTTTACAAATCATTTTGTTACACGTAATCTGATCGGAGTTTAAATTCAAGTTGACACATTTTAAAGGTATAAAGGTGCTTGAAGGAAGGCATACCTGCCAGGATGTTTTACAGCCGGTTTCAAGCTTCAGTATATATTGAGGCGATTGAGGCTGGGGAGAAATTCACCCGATAACAATGCCATTGCGAATAGCTGCCAGACAAATACAGCAGTAAAATAGTAATTACCAGCTTGGTTCTGATAGTATCATTTCTGACGAGTGTCATAGCTTTTTTTTATCTGCTATTGGACATTAATATCACGATAAAGTGCTCCGGAGACGCTTTTTTTTGAATGACCTATGGCTTTGTATCCGGGGCAGAGTTCTGCCTTAGTCACTGCTTCCATCTGCATTTACGACTTTGAGACGGACAATAATAACTCACTCAGGCAATTCTATTGGGATACCCGACCCTTGTTCACTGGGCATTGACATGTGCCACGTGCGCCTACTCCCCGCACTCGTCAATCTTGCATTCAGACCACTTGCGAGCTCAAGTTACTTAATGAGGCACTTACTACGATTTTTAACCCCTCACTTGGAGGATGAAGGCCAAGGTTATAGTACAAAGGACACGTGCCCGACGCCGACTGAATAGCCGCTATCATACAGCAAGTGGAGTTTGTAAACCTTTCAATGAAGGATCCTGCGAAATTACTTTGTCAAGACCAACCCTATAGCACGTAGCTTCTTGCTACGTTCTCAATTGATGAAAAATGAGAAATGCTATGTTCAACTTGCTGATTTCGTAATGATTTGGTATGTGTCATGCTACTACAGCCTATACCCTTTCCGCCTAGGTGAACTTCCCAAAAATACTGATGAGGAGACGTGGAGCGACCCGGAGTTATTCCACATCTACGTGAATCTGTCTCATCTGAAAACGAAGGACGAGTCTGTCAATATTGTAGCAGCAAAACTGAGGCTTTTCAAACTATCCAAGGTCAGTACTAATAATATTCTTAACGACAAAGATTTTTTTCCAGGGCGAAAAAGGCATTATGTAACAGTGACAATAAATGACATGCAAATTATCTGTATCACTAGGTCCCGAAAATTTTTATGACGCCATCTGTGTATACCGGTCCATCGGGCCAAAGTACTCGCACTAAAAATAGTGATTGACTGAAAGAGTTGTTTGTTATCTCAGGATGGAGCTGGAAATGGACACGAGGCTGCTGAGCCTTGCACCCCCAGCGAGGAAACCACGCCGTCGGGTTTCCTCAACGACCTTCTCCACGAAGAAAAGATCCGCGTCTCCGTCTACTGGTACACTAGGGCCCTCAAGAAGCATCGTTGTAAGTGCACTTTTTTTCTCATAAAATTGGTACTACAATATCTCCAGTGCCAATATTTGCAATATTCAAAGGGCGAATTATTTGTTTTTGTAACTGGCTGATTGAACCCCTACGTGGATGACGTCATGTGCGTCAGACTGTGTCAATGCCAAAGTAAAGTGCGTATACTGTAGGCACAACTATACAAATATAGTTTGATGGGCAGGAGAGGGTGGTGATGGTGGTGGTGGTGGGAGAAAGGGATAGACAGTGGCGATGAATGAAGGGCACCTTGGATTGTGTGGTACACAGCAGCCAACTTTTGCTGATTTGAACAAATTGCCCGTCGGTCACTCAGCAGGAAGAGGGCCAAAATTTTTTTCGTGTCGTTTTTTGAAAAGTCAGAGGGCCGGGCGACAGTGCGAGGCCGACGAAAGAATGGCCCCGAGGCGGGCAAGCATCGAGGCAGGAAACCGTCCAGACGACGGAGCACACATTGCAGCTTTGGATAATTAGACTCCAATTCCCCCCACTCCCCCTCTGGTGGGTACCCCCCTTCCCTCCCACTTGAGGGAGAGACAGACAGAGACCGTCCAAGGGGAATACAAGGGCAGGCAGACATGACCTGCACAATGTCCATTGTCGTGTCGAATAGCTGCGTAGCTGACCTTCGATGTTTATTGCGCTCACGCCGTCTGCTTCCGTTTCCTCGAATGTTGCGTGCGTTTGGTTGCGGCTTGTCAGGATGAGCTGGGTTACTCGCAGTGGTCTACGATGTGGACCGCTGTATGTGGGCTATTATTTTCGGGCGTGATAGTAACCTCCAACGTGCCCGTGAACTTGCAAAGTCGTAGATCTCCCGAGTCAGCGTAATTGATAATTAATATTTTAATCGAAACTATTTTCGCATCTAAGGCCTAATACCTTTACATTGTCGCAACCGTAAGTAACTGAAAATCATCCTTATTCCCGTGTTTGAAAAGAATACATAGACAGTACAGCAATGGCTGAAATAAATGTGACCTTCGTATAGGAGATAAACATTCACAGTCTTCACACCTTGAAATCATTATTAGAATGTGACTTGGGCCGTTCTGCATTAAAGGTCATCATGCACATCTGCTGGTGCAGGGACCTACCGCACGGAATTCGTTTCGAGTGCACCTTTTCATATTTTATTTTAAAAATATTGCAGCGTAACGTTTTCCGGATTCTATTTCAAAGCTAGAGTCGTAAGGAGTAAGTAGAGTGGGGCACATAAACTCCAGCAAAGTTGTGCGCCGTTGCACTTGCTGCAAGAAACCAGAATAAACACTTTGCGGAAACATCTGTTTTCACTTTAGACCGGACTTTAACCTCTTCGCTCTGAGATTGTGACAGACCAAGTTATCATCTCACCATTTATAGGTCCGCAGTACTAAAATTTATGCTTTCTAGCAATTATTAACGTCATTGGATAATTATATCTACAGCCAAGAGGAAGCTGGTGGACACCAAGATGCTGTCATCTCGCAGCGAACAATGGGTGTCATTCGATATTCAACGTGCTGCCATAAGCTGGGTGGACATGAATCGCAATTTTGGACTGGTGGTCGAAGTGGAGGACGAAGACGGAGACATTCTGCCTGCATCAACGTACTTCTCCGTCATGAACTGCACCGAAGAAACAGGTACGCAGCTCTTAAAACCCCCAGCAACTCTCTGGGCCATGCATTATTATTAGTTCTTCTGGCAGCCACGGCTCGACCGATCCCCGGTTTCCTGATGGAAGCAGCACTACAGGACAATGCCAATGCCAGCCTGCCTCTGGACTCTCCCCCATACCCGATGGTGGACATTTGCACGATCGAGCTTCCCGAAGACGTCAACGTCCTCCCAACAAAGCTTATGCCAACTTTCCCTGGAGGAAGACTTTTCCCTGGATCTAACGACGGAGGCGAGTCTCCAGAGGACGACCCTGAAGCATCATCCTCTGAGAGGTCACAAGATGACCGACAGGTAAGCACATATTGAAGCCCTTAAATTTTTGGAATTATTATGACTGGATCGCATTGCAGGGTTTAAAGAAGCGTGTGAACCAGAGGCATCTTCGTCACCGTCTGAACCAAGAGCTGCTTCGTCGAGGAGGAAGAGGACGAATTCCAATGACCCTTCCGCCGGTGGAAACCCCAGTGGAGAGTGAGACCCTGTTCACCTTCCATGATGTCGATTACACGAACAGGATGGGCCGAGACCACGAGGGAGATGACGACAAGAGCTCCTGGAGGAGCATCCAAGGCGGTTCGGACTCCGACACATCCAGCGGACAGCAGGAGGAGCAGGTCCAACCATCGGACACGAAGGAGACAGAAGACGAAGGAACCATTTTCATGCAGAAAATATACGTTAGCCCAGCAACCGGATCGCGTCTGAAGAGCAGCAGATAATACATTCGGAAGAAATGGAAATATTGAGGGACTTGGACAGGAAAAAGCCGGAGACAACTACCGTGACTCCTATACCAGAGGTTCTTACACTTGTTATTTAAGTTTGTATTTTATACTCAGATTTGTTTTTATCAATTCCGTCCCACACTAGCTGCCACATAGTGCCGTCATTATAATAACTCTCACTGTACAGTTTAAGGTTGAAGTGCATTAACCAGACTGGAGAATGATTCTCAAGCTACAATGTGTACAAGACGACGAAAAATACTCGTAATAATGACCATTTCAGACATATTAATACATGATGCCTTTGGAAGGCAATATCTAATCCCAACTAATCTTATAGCCTTGCTGGCTACCATGCTTTGTTAATAGGTGAAAAAGTGTGACATATTTTAAAAAGGAAAGCCACCACGTTAAAAAGTTATTGTGAAAATGTTATTCTGAAAAAGAAGCAGCTTCCTTACTGCATCATTATACACAGCAGTAGGCAGACTAACTTACAGTATATTAAACATTTTATATTTCTATTAAGATTTTTTTAAAATTGGGACTGTACCTCCCTTTTTGCCAGATGTTACACACAAGACTAACATAAGTAGGCTGCACGATCAGTGGAAATACGGGCAAAGTATTTCCACCAATAAAAGGTCTTTACAAGTATTAGTATTAATTAAATTGAGATTCAGAATTGCACATATTCCGTTTTCCTCTGTCAAGGTCCTGTATATCCAATATTTCCGCAACTATCATACTAAAAAGTAGCCATGTAGGATAGTTTCTCTCTCCCTTCTTTTATTCTTGCACCCCTGTGCATATACTTAATGCTGGAAATTTATATAATGACCTGGCGAATGGCTTTAATGTTGTAACCACATACTGAACCAGAGCAAATTACAACAAATAATCCGATAACAAAGCAGTTTGAGTGAGATTTTTTTAAAGCGTCATTTGCAAATTTATGTCGGATGCCCAAAATTCTATAAAGGTAGTGCTACATTAATAGATATTAGGTGAAACTTCTGTTGCAAAAATGTACAGAGCAATCATAATCCTCGCCATTTCATGGGTAATAATCAACTGCTGTAAGCCAAACTTACAAATCGTCAACTCATACATAAGTGTTGCCAGAAGCGGCTCTTTATTAGAAAAAATCAAGTTTAACAGTTGCCTTTGCTTGAGTGATCATGTGATTATACTGTGCACACTTCAATGAAGTATGACGATAATATCATAGAAGGTGATGCTCCCTCTCATGTTATTAACAGCTAGCATTATATAAAATATTTTTCTCCTGCTAAAATTTTCCTCCCAATATTTATTCACAAACCTTATCTACTTAATAATAGCCTAAATCTTTAGCTAATTTCCATCCCAAGCGCTGCTTAAGGTTTCTTGCCTATTTCCTCGAATTTACATTGTGCGGCAATCGTTGTAACGTAAAATGCACTCTTGGAAGTCACATAATTATCACAAAATGTCATCTTTACACGCTAAAAATTTTCGAGTGGTTTTCCGCTCTATTGGAGCGGTTTTTCACTCTTTCTCCCACTTGAAATGCAACCCAGTCTTTTTGAGTGAAAA
>JYFJ02005942.1:0-21955 GCA_000934665.2 Catajapyx aquilonaris
CCCTGGGTCTTCTTCCCAACTGCCACCCTCACGTCGTCCCCACCAGCACCCCGCAAGGGATCTCTTGATGGTTAGGGGATTGATGCCCATCCCACCCTTTTTGTCCCAGAGGCCTCCGTATCCATGTTTGCTCCTCCAAGTCCTTCCACTCAGTCCTCAGATGTCTGGACCCTTTGTAAAGCTTGAAGACCAAATCCATTGGTTCTATGAAATGCTATGAGGATCTGTCTTCTTCATTGTCAGGTGCACTTAGCAAGCACTGAGTCTACCAGACTAGTAGACTGGAATTGCTTCATAACTTGATACATGCTTGGTGATTGAAGTTGTTGAATGTGGGCAGTCCTTTGGCACTGAAAACTGCTTGTAGAAGAGAATGGCACTGGATCATGGCAGGTTGGATGCACCAATGGGTAAGTGAATTCAGGTGAAACTCTAGGAGACAGCTTAGCCAAAGGATGGAGACAGTTATTGCCACTGGAAGTCTCCACATACAAATGTCACTTGTAGAACCACCCTGTAGCATCCAGATTTGTGACGTTTGGGCAATAAGCTTCAAGTGTTGTCAGCCAAATCCAGGTATCAGTTGCTCTGCTTGTTGTCATCCACTGGGGCCAACAAGCATTAATCAGCACTGAACATGACACCTAAGAAATGTTTCTTCGCCCCCCGCGTGGTTGATTAGGCCAGATAAACTCCATCAATATGCAACGGTCTGTTTAAATGTACTACTGGAGAAGCCACCCCTCTTCTCCATAATTCAAGACCAGCCAAAAAATGATTGCATATAAACCTAACTATGCAAACTGAAATTATGATCCCCAGCCAAGTTCCTTATCACAAGGACATGCAAGTTGGCACACACATGCTCTGCCGTCAAAGCAATCTCGGTCCACATGGCCATCGGCAAGCGCATTATGCACAGTCTCTTGCAATGCGATTTTGCTCTTATTGAAAAGAGGAAGACTGTCTCAACTGCCATGGTGCCAGGCCACTGGAAGGAAGTGTCATAGGAAAGTTGTCCAAGCAGGCCATTCCAAGTGCACGAGATGAAGTAAAAGATTTTAATTCGAGTCTGCATATTGCCGAAGACTCCTGCTGATTCCAGGCGGGGATTGCACTCATCCCCGCCGGGCCGCGTACTTGGCGGGGCGCATCTCAAGGCAACGGGCCCATTGCCTTGAGATGCCCGCCAGCCAAGTGCGCAGGCCGGCGGGGATGAGTGCAATCCTCGCCTGGACCTCGCCTGGACTACCTGTGGAAGCAGGCTGATGACCAACGATCTTGGATGTCACTGCAATTAATTGATGCAAGGGATTCCAAGATGTTGGTTCCCGGACTACACGAATTATTAAGCTGAGAGAGAATTGCCAATTGCGACGGCCTATAGTAGTGTGTGACTCACTTCACTTCAACAAAACCTGGCAATAAAAAAGAAATATAATATGACCATATTGATCCATTATTATTGATTGACATATAGGTTGCATGAGCGAAAATTGGTGAAAGCTTCTCAATAATAGTCCATAATACTGGTAGCTCCACACTGTGCTCCTGTGCATGCAGCTTAGTCAGTTTAAAATTTCTCGCATTGTGGAAGAGGAAGCCGCAGATGGAGCGAGGAAAGTCGCTCAGGACAATTATTGTTGGTGAAAAGAGCGGAAGGTATCAGGCGACCTTTGCTACTGCACATGATGAATGCATAATATGCTGACATATCTTGTTAATACACAATCTTCATGGCCTAACTGCAGCGACGAATTTCAGCTCTGATGTAACCTAATAGCCTACTTGTTGTACTGCATGTAATAATGTATTATTTACTCTTGATGCCATGTTGAAACATTGTTGGAACGAGCTACCCAGTCATTTGCTGCAAGTGCTAATTATTATTAGAAAATAATTTATGGCACTGCAAGTATTATGCAATCAATATTGAGCAGAGCTGACAACAAAACTAAGGAGCTCTGGGCTTACATTCTCTACCTCCCCAGAAAAGACGTGACTAACAAAATGTATTGGCAGATATCCTAATCAAGCTCTGGGGAGGCACCAAGGCAAGAAATGAGGGGTTGGATCGAAAAACTTGATAACCCTTACGGGATCCCGTAAGGGTTATCAAGTTTTACGATCAAACCCTTCAAATATAAATGGCTTTGGATTTGTCTACTTCCAGAGCACCATTCGGGACTTCACAATCCCCATTCCATCATTAAAGGAGTGATTACTTGGGAGGTTGTCTGGGGAAACAGGAGTGCCATTTACCAGATAATTGGGCACCTCCTGGAGAAAGTGACTGGCCAAGAAATTCCTTCATTGCCACTCCTGCATTCCATCAGTTATGCAGCAAGCCATGAACCAACGTTCCATCCTACACCAGATTGCCCTGAATCGTGCCAGCAATGGACGAAACACCGAAAATTCTGGGCAATGATTTATGCCACACACGACATGAAAATGGCTTCTGACATGCATAGATTCATTAAGAATAATATTAAGGTTTCGCAGCCTGTAGGGTCCTCCTTCATAGATATTCCATTTGAAAGCAATATTTGAAAGGGTGAAAGTAAGTTATTGTGCAGAATTATTTTTCACCTATGAAATGCAACCGTGCACACTCGGGCATCATGGAGCCCGAGCTTAAACTACAGAAATAGCCACCTAACGAAGTTGTTGTTGTTAACCACGGTTGCTCACTAATTTCCCCTGCCTCCACACCAGCAGTGTGACACACATGCTCCAATACTGGCCACTAGGGGAGATATTAGAGACAAGGTCATCAACCCAAGGGAACTCATGACACAAGATAGAGAGGGACATGAGTTGAGATTTCTACATCTCCAGAGATATTATGTCGACAGCTGTTAGCTACTTGACATTGTTGAGAGAGAGCTTTCACAACTTTGCAAAATTTCTAGAAATTGATATTTCTGCACCCATCAGAACCTTCTCCTTACCCCTCCACCTGATGCGCTCCGGATTGCTTCTACTGATATACTTTCCATAGCGAATCACTATCGGCCAACTGGTTCGGTTTCACTTCACCAGAAGGTGAAAAGAAGGTTGCAGTTGTTACTACAAACTTCCTGGAATCAACAAAAAACCAATGGCCTTGAGTTCACAGCCACCATACCCAACATTTGGAAATAAAAAGTATCGAGAGACTTTTCAAAAGAGACATTGCACAGGTTTCCATCTCATCTAGTTCCTGAGCAAATAGCCCTTAACTACTTCAAGATGCAGAAATGTTGCATAAAAATTTGAATATGTCGTTACTTTGAAATGCAGGCCCTCCAAAAAAAATCTTTGTGGTTTTCATTCATAACTAGGTAAGGACACAGGATACACCAAGTTTCATGAAAATCCGAGGGGTCTAGGGAGTATCAGTGGGATGATTGGACATGGAAGGACTCTTTGATGACTGGTGGATGGTCCATTAAGATGGTGCGGGGCAGTTGACGTAGATGCAGATTTACTGGTGATGGTCTAACTCTGTCTGTCGCATCTAGTCCTGAACGAGTACAAGGCGTGGATTAGGCCCCTGGGTCTTCTTCCCAACTGCCACCCTCACGTCGTCCCCACCAGCACCCCGCAAGGGATCTCTTGATGGTTAGGGGATTGATGCCCATCCCACCCTTTTTGTCCCAGAGGCCTCCGTATCCATGTTTGCTCCTCCAAGTCCTTCCACTCAGTCCTCAGATGTCTGGACCCTTTGCAAAGCTTGAAGACCAAATCCATTGGTTCTATAAAATGCTATCAGGATCTGTCTTCTTCATTGTCAGGTGCACTTAGCAAGCACTGAGTCTACCAGACTAGTAGACTGGAATTGCTTCATAACTTGATACATGCTTGGTGATTGAAGTTGTTGAATGTGGGCAGTCCTTTGGCACAGAAAACTGCTTGTAGAAGAGAATGCCACTGGATCATGGCAGGTTGGCTGCACCAATGGGTAAGTGAATTCAGGTGAAACTCGACAGCTCAGCCAAAGGATGGAGACTGTTGCCACTTGAAGTCTCCACATACAAATGTCACTTGTAGAACCACCCTGTAGCATCCAGATTTGTGACGTTTGGGCAATAAGCTTCAAGTGTGGTCAGCCAAATCCAGGTATCAGTTGCTCTGCTTGCTGTCATCCACTGGGGCTTTATCAGCTCATATCTGGACAACCTGTCAAAGACAAAAAGGACAACATTAAGATTCCGTGTCATGCAATTACCCAATCAACACACTTTTTACCAAATATTATAATCACAATGAACCAAAGCAGTGGCGGCGGAGGGGATATGGTATCCGACAGCTAGTCGGTAGGTCCTGGCGGGATTGAGCGGAACTAGGCGTCAAAGGGCTGTGTCCAAAATACTTTGATATCAAGACAGCTCACAAGACCGCTCTAGACGTCTCAAGATATCGCGGTGGATTAACAGGCGTTTGCGCGGTCTGTATAATAACTGGTTCACAACCTCAATACACTGATAGGAATCGCAATGGGCTTATAATTCATCCCACAGATACATCTGTGATCCGATGTGATCCATCTTTGTAGCAAGCCTTTGAATCTACCGCGATATCTTGAGCTGTCCAAGTATTTTGGACGCAGCCCACCGATGCCTAATTCCGCTCGGACACGTGGTGATGTACGTGCATAGCCATTAATGTAGGGTACTGTACCCCTTGATGCCTTTATTTAGCAACATAAAAAATTTCAGCGTAAGGGCTTAAAATAACATGGGGCTGCAACCTCTGACAAGTACACACGTCATCAGCCTAACTCTTGGTCCATCTCATTACAGATTCTTTTCTGCAATAGTGCCTTATACAGGGTGTTTGTTACTAGTCCAGTCAGCGGCCGTCAGCGTATTCCTTGAGCCAAAAGAAGTCGAAAATGTAGGGGAGAGAAATGTCTAGGGAGCAACTTTTAATATGACCTTGACCAGAAACATTATTGGTCAATGGTTGCCGAAGGAGCAGGATATGAGCGTAGAAACCGCTACTGTTGGGATTTGTAAGGGCACCTCTCTCACAGAAGTGATCATCACCGCTCATACCCTGGACCTTCGGCAACCACCTCCTAATGTTTCTGGTCATCTGCCTGGTTAAAGGTTGGTCCCTGGACATTTCTCCTCCCTACATTTTCGACTTGTTTTGGTCCAAGGAATAAGCTGACGGCCGCTAGCTGGACTAGTAAAAATCACCCTCTATAGTGCGATCCAAAATATACCTGTCCAGCTGCTATTGCTATTGTTTTGCAGTTACTTTTGCACAATTACTTCAATGGTAACCTATCTGCGATGATCTGGGTTAAAGTTCCTTTACCTATGGATATGTAAGTTTGAATTAATTGGATCTATGCACATGAACAAGATGGCCCTATCAACTTCCACAATTGATGCACTATCATCATCATCATCATCATCCATCAATGCCCAAATATTTGGGGTGCCAGCAAATAACAAGGAAAAACAACTTCTAGTTGTTTTCTAAGGCCCAACATTTTTCACAGGTTTTCTTTGGCTAAATATTAGTAGCAAATGTTTCGCAAAGTTAATGACTGGCTCAGTATGACATGCAGACTAGAGACAATAACAGGGGGGGTGTTAAATTAAAATTCGAACCCATCATGGGTAACCCTCTTCCAAAATATGGTACACATGGTGCTGAACNCCCCCCCCCCTGTACACCCACTCCGAGATTTTAGATACACGCAACCCAATTTCCCACTGGAGTGGAGTGCTCAGAATCGCAATCAGAAGGGTGGAGGCATACAAAATAATGATTTTTTTCTCAAGTTTTGGTATGACCACTCATCACAGATGAGAGACGCTCTAATGTGCAGCCAAGAAAATTTAAAATTTAAAAGAGATTAATTTAATTTTTTAAACAAATTTCATACCCCGTGCTAGAGACTTTGGCTCCCTTAGGGGGGATGGATTACCACCATTGGATGGGACCAAGGATAGGGAAGGAAGGAAGCGGCTGTGGCCTATCTTTACAAAAACGACCTCGGAATTGTCCTGGAGGGGACCATGGAAACCACAGAAAACCATGGTCAGGGTCCCAGGCCCAGGGATTCGAACCCAGGACCTGCTGATTAGCAGGTAGTCACATATAGCCCTGTATGTGACCACCAACACTGGTTCTCAGCCACATACATTCTTAGTTTATACATTGGTACATGGTGTCATTTGCTGCCGTCAAAGACGCAGCCAGACATTTGTTTGGGATGGATTGGTTTGCTCTTTCTGCTTCACAATGGACAAGTTTGTGAATGAGGGGTAGGCATACATGCACTTTATGTAATTACTCATGAAGACACACCTTGAAGGCCTGAAGTAGGCCTTCCTTTTGGAAAATACGCTACTTACAAGTAATACGGCTCGATATTTATAGGCAACACTAGCCCTGGTGTGACATCAGTGCAAGCACTGCATTTACCTATTTCGGGGTGAACTCTGGTGATTGGATATTACGAGGCAGGAGTAAGCTGTGCAAGGCTTTCTTACATTGGCTAAGCAGTACCATCATTACAGGGCGTCTTACACTACATCTTCCAATAACTAATAACCTTATTGTACTTAGCTATGCTCTGAAAGACATATTTCTTTTGCAAGTCATCTGTTATTGGCTGGAGACCAGAAAATTTGTGTCATTGCAAAGATATTTAAGAGCTTCTATGAATGTAATAAATAATTTTAGTGTATCTAGACCCACAGGAAGACATCACATTGACTTGAAATTAACCTGGCACACAGCTCCACTAAGTGGTAATAACTTGTGAGCACCCTAGTCCAAATACACGTTCAGTAGCACAAAATAATAGTCGGAAAATAAGTATTGCATATCCACACATTCAGAACCCATAGAGGCATAGACTTACAGGGTTGAAAAATATTACATACTGCAACATGTCTGTTCGCCATTAGGTCTCCTGCAGTAATGGGTACACTACCCTGCATTAAAGGCTATGCACAGACATCGCCACCTGGCAGACATAAGTCGCGGCAGCTGCGTCCAAAATACTTGGGACAGCTCAAGACTGCTCGCGACACCTCTCAAGACATTGCTGCGGATTCAAACGCTTGCTGCAAAGATGGATTAGATATATAATATGTGTCTATGGGATGGATTATAAAACCCTTGCGATTCTTCTCAATGCACTGAGGTTGTGAACCAGTTTATTACACGGACCACGATAATCCTTATTAGTGATATTATCGTCTCTTGTTCGTGTGTTTGAGATGGCCAGGTGGATTGTTCCTGGTCATGGCTGGTAACTCCATCTTAGGGATATGCCGTGAGTGTAATGAAATGAATGTTCAAATGGTCTCTTGTTATTAAATGTGGGGCTGTGTAGGGGACTTTTGGGAGTGCAGATAAACAGCATCACTCTTCTCTTATCATTCCACTGTTAGATTCAGGAGTTTTTAATACACTGTAGTCTGTAGTAAAATGAAGCGAGTCATATAGGGTGGTGCAAAAGATTTGGTATAGGCGACAACTGTCATTCGAGAGACTTACGTATGACTCTGACTAATGATTGGCAATGGATGACATTTCTTGTCAAGCCCAGCAGATGCTACCCCTTCCTTGTAGATAACTTCTGAGTTAAAAAGCGAAATCATGCGAGAAGAGTGATGCTGTTTACATGCACTCAAAAAAGTCCCCTATACAGCCTCACATTAACTTGAAAAAACAATATACGCGGTCCGTGTAATAACTGGTTCACAACTGCAGTGCATTGATAGGGATCGCAATCTAAGATCCATCTTTGTAGCAAGCGTTTGAATCCATCGCGATGTCTTGAACTGTCTCAGTATTTTGGACCCAGCCGCTGCTGCTTATTTCCGCCAGGTGGTGATGTCTGTGCATAGCCATTAATGCAGGGTACTGTACAGGCAAACCCTAACCAGCACTTTATTATTCATGACTACTGCCGCACATGCACGCAGACTTCACCATAGAGTAAAAAAACAATAAAACCTACGCACATCTTGCCATGATACTATGGGAACAAACTTGATGCTCGTTTTTTGACGTGCATCCAAGTAAGCGGCCATAAATATTATTGAAAACCTCAATACTGCATGTGAACTGAAAAACACATATTCAAGTAATAAAACTTTAAAGACAAAGAACTCGAAAAAAACCAATCAACATGATCTAACAACCACGTGACATGGCCAACATGTGATTCTGACTATCAGTGAGCTGATCAAGGCTGTAATTTTATTTCTCCTCTTGGATCTGGAGAGATGTACAAGACAGTCGCAAGTTTGAAAGTCTTGTCATATTGTCAGGGTGAAGCTATGACACCTGTTCACAGCATCTGGAGCGAATACTGCTGAAAGCAGGGACTTGAAACTTCCATCACAGCATGATAGTACCAATACCTATTAAATGCATAGGTGCAAGTCTGCACCATTGTTATTCAATTTAATTCTGATGGCCGAGGGCAATAGAACTGGAATAACAAATGTGCTGACCTCCTTTCAGCACTCTCGACACGGTACATTGCTGGACATTAATTCAGTCATACTGCTAGCGACATTTTCCGATGTGGTAAACATGCAAATTGAAGTGATAGAGTGCGAGCTGTGCAAGTAAGAAATGGTAGCCCTTGGGTGACATCAGTGGCTGGGGACAAGCCTTTTCTCCATTGCCCCCCAGCTGGTGACGTCACTCAAGGCCTGCCCCTCCTTACTCCCATGGCGCGCACTACATCACTTCGATTTGCACTTCGGCCGCATCAGAAAATGTCGCTAGCAGTATGACGGAATTAATGTCCAGCACTGTACCCTGTCGAGTGTGCTGAAAGAAGGTCAGCACATTTGTTATTCCAGTTCTATTGCCCCTCTGCCATCAGAAATTGAACAACAATGCCCTGATCCCACCCGGGCATGCTTGACAAGGTGCACACCACTTCGGAATGGCGGGCGCGGTATGCACCCGCGGACTCTTACCCATGCGTTTAGGAGGCAGAGATACTATCCTGCCATGGGGAAAGTTTCAAGTCTCAGCCCTATCCACTCCAGATGACACAAATTGGCTTTATGTGATTCACCCCTGTACTTATAAAATGAGGCAAATTTTAAATCAAGTCCACTTTGTAATGATACGAGCACATCCCTGTAACTGTGGCCTTGCCTAATTCAAAGCCGGGTCTGCCACTAGAACGTGATACTAAATCGTATAAACTTGAGTTAGGCTGTGTTCACATGTGAGCGACTCGCTCAGCGATGAAAAGAATTGTTTGGAGCATTTGTAACCATCAATATTCGCCCCCATCATCCCTGAGTGACTCGCTCACATACACAAACGCAGCCTACGACATCACGCATGGGCTTCCCTATAGCCGCAGCTCCTCCTCCCACTTGGAGAGCACAACTGAATGCACGTGATGCCCGAGTACATCTCGCCCCAATAAGCCTTTTTGGGCTAATGGATGAACCCTAGGCAGCAAAAGGGCCTGCAATGCAAATGAGGGTGATTAGGGCACTGTACTCACCAGTAGTGGCCATCATCAGTGAGGCGAGGTATAATAGGCATGGGCTGGAAGGTGTGCCGCCCGATGGTGTCCTTGGCGAGGGAGGCAGGCCCCCAGTTCCGTCCCATCCAGGCGTCCTGTGGTGGGCAGCCTGCCCCTGGTCCTTCCCAAAGGCCCGACCACCCACCCTCCTGCTTGACCTGGCCCAATCCGTCTGCTGCTGGCGCCACCCATCCCGCCTTCCCTCCCCTTCCCTCCCCTTCCCTCTCCCTCCCTCCCACCCTGGCAGTGTTGCCGGCTCATTCCCCACTGGCTCTCCTTACCGGGGGATACACTTGGCAACAGGGGTTCTTTAAGGTGGGGAGGGAGGGAGGGAGGGAGGACACAATGTTGCAACATGGCATGACTTTGGCCTCCAATGCATGGGGGGGAACTGGATGTAAAAATAAATTTGGAGTAAATTCACATGGACGGTACCCAATTTTCCAGTCTTCACATTTCCATTACCAGCATCAAATTGTTACTGGAGAAGCCACCCCTCTTCTCCATAATTCAAGACCAGCCAAAAAATGATTGCATATAAACCTAACTATGCAAACTGAAATTATGATCCACAGCCAAGTTCCTTATCACAAGGACATGCAAGTTGGCACACACATGCTCTGCCTTCAAAGCAATCTCGGTCCACATGGCCATCGGCAAGCGCATTATGCACAGACTCTTGCCATGCGACAGCGATTTTGCTGTTATTGAAAAGAGGAAGATTGTTGCAACTGCCATGGTGCCAGGCCACTGGAAGCAAGTGTCATAAGAAAGTTGTCCAAGCAGGCCATTCCAAGTGCACGAGATGAAGTAAAAGATTTTAATTCGAGTCTGCATATTGCCGAAGACTCCTGCTGATTCCAGGCGAGGATTGCACTCATCCCATTACTGGTAGCTCCACGCTGTGCTCCTGTGCATGCAGCTTAGTCAGTTTTAAAATATCTCGCATTGTGGAAGAGGAAGCCGCAGATGGAGCGAGGAAAGTCGCTCAGGACAATTATTGTTGGTGAAAAGAGCGGAAGGTATCAGGCGACCTTTGCTACTGTACATGATGAATGCATAATATGCTATGCTGACATATCTTGTTAATACACAATCTTCATGGCCTAACTGCAGCGACGAATTTCAGCTCTGATGTAACCTAATAGCCTACTTGTTGTACTGCATGTAATAATGTATTATTTACTCTTGATGCCATGTTGAAGCATTGTTGGAACGAGCTACCCAGATATTCGCTGCAAGTGCTAATTATTATTAGAATATAATTTATGGCACTGCAAGTATTATGCAATCAATATTGAGCAGAGCAGACAACAAAACTAAGGAGCTCTGGGCTTACATTCTCTACCTCCCCAGAAAAGGCGTGACTAACAAAATGTATTGGCAGATATCCTAATCAAGCTCTGGAGAGGCACCAGGACAATTGTAACGTAATGTAAGACAAGAAATATAAATGGCTTTAAATTTGTCTACTTCCAGAGCACCATTCGGGACTTCACAATCCCCATTCCGTCATTAAAGGAGTGATTACTTGGGAGGTTGCCTGGGGAAACAGGAGTGCCATTTACCAGATAATTGGGCACCTCCTGGAGAAAGTGACTGGCCAAGAAATTCCTTCATTGCCTCTCCTGCATTCCATCAGTTATGCAGCAAGCCATGAACCAACGTTCCATCCTACACCAGATTGCCCTGAATCGTGCCAGCAATGGGCGAAACACCGAAATTTCTGGGCAATCATTTATGCCACACACGACATGAAAATGGCTTCTGACATGCATAGATTCATTATAAGAATAATATTAAGGTTTCGCAGCCTGTAGGGTACACATTCCTAGATATTCCACTTGAAAGCAATATTTCAAATGTTGCAATGTAAGTTACTATGCAGAGTTTTTCACTTATGAAATGCAACCGCACACACTCTGGCATCATGGAGCCAGAGCTTAAACTACAGAAATGGCCACCTAACGAAGTTGTTGTTGTAAACCACGGTTGCTCACTAATTTCCCCTGCCTCCACACCAGCAGTGTGACACACATGCTCCAATACTGGCCACTAGGGGAGATATTAGAGACAAGGTCATCAACCCAAGGGAACTCATGACACAAGATAGAGAGGGACATGAGTTGAGATTTCTACATCTCCAGAGATATTATGTCGACAGCTGTTAGCTACTTGACATTGTTGAGAGAGAGCTTTCACAACTTTGCAAAATTTCTAGAAATTGATATTTCTGCACCCATCAGAACCTTCTCCTTACCCCTCCACCTGATGCGCTCCGGATTGCTTCTACTGATATACTTTCCATAGCGAATCACTATCGGCCAACTGGTTGGGTCGTTTCACTTTACCAGAAGGTGAAAAGAAGGTTGCAGATGTCACTAAAATGTTCATGGATTCAACAAAAAAACAATGGCCTTGAGTTCACAGCCACCATATCAAAGATGTGGAAATAAAAAGTATCGAGAGACTTTTCAAAAGAGACATTGCACAGGTTTCCATCCCATCTAGTTCCTGAGCGAATAGCCCTTAACTACTTCAAGATGCAGAAATTTTGCATAAAAATTTGAATATGTCGTTACTTTTGAAATGCAGGCCCTCCAAAAAAAATCTTCGTGGTTTTCATTCATAACTAGGTAAGGACACAGGGTACACCAAGTTTCATGAAAATCCGAGGGGTCAAGGGAGTATCAGTGGGATGATTGGACATGGAAGGACTCTTTGATGACTGGTGGATGGTCCATTAAGATGCTGCGGGGCAGTTGATGTAGATGCAGATTTACTGGTGATGGTCTAACTCTGTCTGTCGCATCTAGTCCTGAACGAGTAGAAGGCGTGGATTAGGCCCCTGGGTCTTCTTCCCAACTGCCACCCTCACGTCGTCCCCACCAGCACCCCGCAAGGGATCTCTTGATGGTTAGGGGATTGATGCCCATCCCACCCATACTGTCCCAGAGGCCTCCGTATCCATGTTTGCTCCTCCAAGTCCTTCCACTCAGTCCTCAGATGTCTGGACCCTTTGCAAAGCTTGAAGACCAAATCCATTGGTTCTATGAAATGCTATCAGGATCTGTCTTCTTCATTGTCAGGTGCACTTAGCAAGCACTGAGTCTACCAGACTAGTAGACTGGAATTGCTTCATAACTTGATACATGCTTGGTGATTGAAGTTGTTGAATGTGGGCAGTCCTTTGGCACAGAAAACTGCTTGTAGAAGAGAATGGCACTGGATCATGGCAGGTTGGCTGCACCAATGGGTAAGTGAATTCAGGTGAAACTCGACAGCTCAGCCAAAGGATGGAGACTGTTGCCACTTGAAGTCTCCACATACAAATGTCACTTGTAGAACCACCCTGTAGCATCCAGATTTGTGACGTTTGGGCAATAAGCTTCCAGCGTTGTCAGCCAAATCCAGGTATCAGTTGCTCTGCTTGCTGTCATCCACTGGGGCATTGGCAGCTCATATCTGGACAACCTGTCAAAGACAAAAAGGACAACATTAAGATTCGGTGTCATGCAATTACCCAGTAAACACAATTTTTACCAAATATTATAATCACAATGAACCAAAGCAGTGGTGGCGGAGGGGATATGGTATCGGACAGCTAATCGGGAGGTCCTGGCGGGATTGAGCGTCAAGGGGCTGTGTCCAAAATACTTTGATATCAAGACAGCTCACAAGACCGCTCTCGACGTCTCAAGATATCGCGGTGAATTAACAGGCATTTGCGCAGTCCATATAATAACTGGTTCACAACCTCAATACATTGATAGGAATTGCAATGGGCTTATAATTCATCCCACAGATACATCTGTGATCCGATATGATCCATCTTTGTAGCAAGCCTTCGAATCTACCGCGATATCTTGAGCTGTCCAAGTATTTTGGGCGCAGCCCACCAATGCCTAATCCCGCTCGTTCTCGGCCAGGTGGCGATGTACGTGCATAGCCATTAATGTAGGGTACTGTACCCCTTGATGCCTTTATTTAGCAACATAAAAAATTTCAGCGTAAGGGCTTAAAATAACATGGGGCTGCAACCTCTGACAAGTACACACGTCATCAGCCTAACTCTTGGTCCATCTCATTACAGATTCCTTTCTGCAATAGTGCCTTATACAGGGTGTTTGTTACTTGTCCAGCCAGCGGCCGTCAGCGTATTCCTTGAGCCAAAAGAAGTGGAAAATGTAGGGGAGAGAAATGTCTAGGGAGCAACTTTTAATATGACCTTGGCCAGAAACATTATTGGTCAATGGTTGCCGAAGGAGCAGGACATGAGCGTAGAAACCGCTACTGTTGGGATTTGTAAGGGCACCTCTCTCACAGAAGTGATCATCACCGCTCATACCCTGGACCTTCGGCAACCACCTCCTAATGTTTCTGGTCATCTGCCTGGTTAAAGGTTGGTCCCTGGACATTTCTCCTCCCTACATTTTCGACTTGTTTTGGTCCAAGGAATAAGCTGACGGCCGCTAGCTGGACTAGTAAAAATCACCCTCTATAGTGCGATCCAAAATACACCTCTCCAGCTGCTATTGCTATTGTTTTGCAGTTACTTTTGCACAATTACTTCAATGGTAACCTATCTGCGATGATCTGGGTTAAAGTTCCTTTACCTATGGATATGTAAGTTTGAATTAATTGGATCTATGCACATGAACAAGATGGCCCTATCAACTTCCACAATTGATGCACTATCATCATCATCATCATCATCATCATCATCATCATCATCCATCAATGCCCAAATATTTGGGGTGCCAGCAAATAACAAGGAAAAACAACTTCTAGTTGTTTTCTAAGGCCCAACATTTTTCACAGGTTTTCTTTGGCTAAATATTAGTAGCAAATGTTTCGCAAAGTTAATGACTGGCTCAGTATGACATGCAGACTAGAGACAATAACAGGGGGGGTGTTAAATTAAAATTCGAACCCATCATGGGTAACCCTCTTCCAAAATATGGTACACATGGTGCTGAACAAAATAAATCATATTATCGTCTCTTGTTAGTGTGTTTGAGATGGCCAGGTGGATTGTTCCTGGTCATGGCTGGCAACTCCATCGTAGGAATATGTCGTGAGTGTAATGAAATGAATGTTCAAATGGTCTCTTGTTATTAAATGTGGGGCTGTGTAGGGGACTTTTGGGAGTGCGCGTAAACAGCATCACTCTTCTCTTATCATTCCACTGTCAGATTCAGGAGTTTTTAATACACTGTAGACTGTAGTAAAATGAAGCAAGTCATAAAGGGTGGTGCAAAAGATTTGGTATAGGCGACAACTGTCATTCGAAAGACTTACGTACGTATGACTCTGACTAATGATTGGCAATGGATGACATTTCTTGTCAAGCCCAGCAGATGCTACCCCTTCCTTGTAGATAACTTATTCTGAGTTAAAAAGCGAAATCATGCGAGAAGAGTGATGCTGTTTACATGCACTCAAAAAAGTCCCCTATACAGCCTCACATTAACTTGAAAAAACAATATACGCGGTCCGTGTAATAACTGGTTCACAACTTCGGTGCATTGATAGGAATCGCAATCTACGATCCATTTTTGTGGCAAGCGTTTGAATCCATCGCGATGTCTTGAACTGTCTCAGTATTTTGGACCCAGCCGCTGTCGCTTATTTCCGCCAGGTGGCGATTTCTGTGCATAGCCATTAATGCAGGGTACTGTACGGGCAAACCCTAACCAGCACTTTATTATTCATGACTACTGCCGCACATGTACGCAGACTGCACCACAGAGTAAGAAAACACTAAAATCTATGCACATATTGCCATGATTCTATGGGAACAAACTTGATGCTCGTTTTTTTTGACGTGCATCCAAGTAAGCGGCCATAAATATTATTGAAAACCTCATTACTGCATGTGAACTGAAAAATACATATTCAAGTAATAAAACTTTAAAGACAAAGGACTCGAAAAAAACAAATTAACATGATCTAACAACCACGTGACATGGCCAACATGTGATTCTGACATCAGTGAGCTGATCAAGGCTGTAATTTTATTTCTCCTCTTGGATCTGGAGAGATGTACAAGACAGTCGCAAGTTGCTGCTGGATTTTGGGCTAGTGGATGAACCCTGGGCAGCAAAAGGGCCTGCAATGCAAATGAGGGTGATTAGGGCACTGTACTCACCAGTAGTGGCCGCAGTGAGACGAGGTCATAGGCATGGGCTGGAAGGTGTCCCGATGGTGTCCTTGGCAAGGGAGGCAACAACAGGCAGGCCCCCAGTTGGGTCCCATCCAGGCGTCCTGTGGTGGTCTCCTGCCGGTGGAAGCCTGCCCCTGGTCCTTACCAAAGGCCCGACCACCCTCCGGCTTGACCCCAATCCGTCTGCTGCTGGCCCCACCCAACCCACCCTGCCCTTCCCTCGCCCTCCCTCCCTCCCTCCGAACCCGGGAGCAGGACTGCAGCAATTTCTTCAAAATCTCGGTCCACATGGAAATGGGCCCCCAACAAGCAATAATCACTGAACATGACACCTAAGAAATGTTTCTTTGCCCCCTGTCTGGTTGATTAGGCCAGATAAACTCCATCAATATGCAACGGTCTGTTTAAGTGTACTACTGGAGAAGCCATCCCTCTTCTCCATAATTCAAGACCAGCCAAAATATGATTGCATATAAACTTACGTCGGAATTGATTTGACGTACAAAGATCTTGATTCGACTTACAAAGGACTTGATTCCACTTACAAAGGACTTCATTCGACTAACGTCAGACTTGATTTGACGTACAAAGGGTTAGATTCGCCTTACGTCGGAATTTATTCGAGTTACGTCGGACTTGATGTCTTCATATTGTCGTTCCCAGCTGCCTCATCTCTTCTTCCCTGTACCCAGACGGACAGGTGAAGGAAGTCTCAATCCGTTGTCCATGTGCCCACTGCCCAGATTTTGCTGCTGTTGGCTGCTGCATGGCAATTGCTTCATATTGTCGTTCCCTGCTGCCTCATCTCTTCTTCCCTGTACCCAGACGGACAGGTGGAGGAAGACTCTCTTCGTCGTCCATGTGGCCAGATTTGCTGCTGTTGGCTGCCTCCGTGGCAATAAATTGATTCAAATTGTCGTTCCCTGCTGCCTCATCTCTTCTTCCCTGTACCCAGACGGACAGGTGGAGGAAGTCTCAATCCGTTGTCCATGTGCCCATTTCCCAGATTTTGCTGCTGTTGGCTGCTGCATGGCAATTGCTTCATATTGTCGTTCCCTGCTGCCTCATCTCTTCTTCCCTGTACCCAGACGGACAGGTGAAGGAAGACTCAATCTGTTGTCCATGTGGCCAGATTTTGCTGCTGTTGGCTGCTGCATGGCAATTGCTTCATATTGTCGTTCCCTGCTGCCTCATCTCTTCTTCCCTGTACCCAGACGGACAGGTGGAGGAAGTCTCAATCCGTTGTCCATGTGCCCATTTCCCAGATTTTGCTGCTGTTGGCTGCTGCATGGCAATTGCTTCATATTGTCGTTCCCTGCTGCCTCATCTCTTCTTCCTGTACCCAGACGGACAGGTGGAGGAAGACTCAATCCGTTGTCCATGTGCCCACTGCCCAGATTTTGCTGCTGTTGCCTGCTGCATGGCAATTGCTTCATATTGTCGTTCCCTGCTGCCTCATCTCTTCTTCCTGTACCCAGACGGACAGGTGAAGGAAGACTCAATCCGTTGCCCATGTGGCCAGATTTTGATGCTGTTGGCTGGCTCCATGGCAATTGCTGTTGCGGCTGTGGCTGTGGCGCCGGAGGCGGAGGCGGCGTTGGCGGTGGCTGTGTGGTAAAAAGTGATTCTATGAATCACGTCTGATGCCAAATTTTTCAATGGACCATTTTGCAATGAAATTTCAATGCAAATCAGAGCTACGAGAGGTGATTCAATTTGTCTTATTATCATTAGCAGGTTTTGATAACCACTATAGTAGTCTCTATTCGACAGTAACTGCTTAGTAATAAGCATTTGGGATCTACCTGGTTTTGAAAGTTCATAATTTGCATTTATTTGCAATTGAAATGGCCATAGGAGACACTAGGAATCTTCCAAAATTTTACATTTAATTTTTCTGGCAATAGCACATGATGGCCATTTTTTGCTTTGTAAAATGTTCAAGAACAGTGATTTTACGGACATTTAAAATGTGAGCGGGTATACTCCCCCATTGTTATACCCCATATATGAGGTGTGTTGCCACATTGCTCATTAATACTTGATTACATTAAGCATTACTTTATGTAAGCAATACAGGAATCACTACCAGGAAAATTAAAATTAAAATTCTGGTAGATCCTTAGTGTCTGCTGTGGTCACGTCATGTGTGAAAAAAATTACAATTTCTCAACTTTCCAGCTCAGGTTTTCACAATTTATGGGACAGACACATTATTTTACACATGAGTTTTAACTTTTCCATCTAATGTCATTAGGAACAACCTCCAACAAAAACCATGTTCCCCTGCAGCTAAATCTATCCTTCCTGACATTCCCTGAAATTATGCATTTTCTTCCTATTTAAAATCAACACAGTAGGTGCTAGAAACCATTATAATTTCGATTCTATTTTATCTAGCAGCATATCTTGCAACACCCAACTTTAGAGCTACGTTTTATTTATAACTGAATATAACATCATCAGAAAATGTTAAATTCTGACTTATTTTACCACATTATTGTTGCTGTTGCGGCTGTGGCTGTGGCTGTGGTGGCTGTGGCCCCAGAGGCGGAGGCGGCTGCGGCGCTGGAGGCGGAGGCGGCTGTGGCGCTGGAGGCGGAGGCGGCCAGAGCAGTGGCTGTGGGGGTGGCTGCAGATGGACGAAAACCAGGTACAGAATATTAAATGAACAGATGATGAGAGTGTAAATCTATGTCGCATGCATCATGTTTTTATTTATGAGTACTCTGAAATCTTTTCCCATTTTGCTTCAAATAACAAAATGTGCAGAACTTAATTAATGTACAGGTAGTTTATAAAAGAATGGTGGGGTTTCATTAGGGAATAAAAAAAGCTGTTTACAACCTTTCATGGGAGTAACCTGCACCATTAGGAAGACCAAAGGTCCAAGTTTGAGACGAATTACCAACAGTTCATAATGATATGGTCACCACAGGGCCACTGCAAGACCAGTTTTCAAAATGGCGCCTCTGCAGGAGGAGGCATTCTGTATTTTCCAGGAAAGTCAATGACCAAAGGAAGCAGAGAATTTAACATGCCAAAAACGACAGTCTGTAAGGTACAAGTTGCGGTTGGTGCAGGCCCTAACACAAGCAGACAAGGTGAAAAGAAGTGACTTTTGCCTGGAAATGAAGTCACAAATGAAGGAAAGGTGGTTTCGTGGAATGGCTTGTTTTCAATGATGAAGCCACATTTCATATCGGTGGCAAGGTTAATGGTCAACACCTTCCAGACTGTCGTTTACGGAATATTCAAAATTCACTGCTTCCTTAGTTCCTTTAGTCACCGACTTTCCATGGAAACACAGAATGCCCTCCTCCTGCAGACTGGCCATTTTAGAAACTGGCCTTGCAGTGGCTCTGCAGTGACCATAATTAATGAACTGATGGTATAACTCATCTCAAACTCGGACCTTTGCTTTTCCTAATGGTGCAGGTTACACCCATGTAAGGTAGTAAACAGTTGTTTTAATCACTTACGAAACCCCACCATTCTTTTATAAACACCCTTATTAATAATAATAATACAACAACAACAACATCACGACATTTCCCTATGAGGGGTAGTCAGCGATGAAGGGAGACGCAAGCTAACCCAACATATGAACTATAAAACTCATGATAATAGACCTAAAAACAACCTGTCCCACCCCCCACCCCTGCCCACCTCAGACATCACCTTATCCTCAAACATATTTACCTATTTACCCATTAATTAACCTACGCCATTTACACCTATCCAAACAAACAACCTAGCCTCATCCACGTCCATGGTCCTATTGACACAAGAACGTCTTGGCTTAACACTAGCAACACCCTTAAGACACTGACCCACCTGGTCCAACCATGTCTTCCTAGGCCTACCCTTGCCCCTCTTACCAACTACTCCACCCAAATAAACCTTCTTCACAATCTCCTCCTCCTTCATCCTCTCCACATGGCCAAACCACCTTAGAGTAGACCTACACACCTTATCTTTAACAGTCTCCTTAACATTACACCTCTCCAAAATCTCCTCATTCCTAATCCTATCGAACTTGGTAACCCCACAAACAGCCCGGAGATAACGCATCTCTGTAGCCAACACCCTACTCTTATGCCTCTCAGACCAAACCCACGCTTCACTACCATACATAAGTGAAGGAACAATAACGTGAGAATAGACAGACAACCTACAGGCAGAAGATAAGTCCTTATTTCTCGAAAACTTACTTGTGGCACCTATTACTTTCAACCCAGAACTAACTCTCCTGTCTATTTCCCCATCAATTCTACCATTACTCTCAAGGACACTACCCAGGTATACAAACTGGTTGACCTGCTCAACCAGTTTTCCTCGTACCTGCAACATACAAGGAGAAACCTGCTGTCCCCTCTCAAATACCAATACCTCAGTCTTATCTACGTTAATCCTCATGCCCCTCTTTTCACAAACATTATCTAACTTGCCTAGGATCAACTGTAAATCAGCCTCACTCTCCGCCAGAAGGGCAGAATCATCTGCATAAAGCAAGTGACTAACTAACTCATCCCCAAAACTGCACTCCTACACCTTCAACCATTGCTTCCCTTACACATGCATCTAAGTACAAGTTAAATAACCAGGGAGACATGACACAACCCTGCTTAACCCCAACACTAATGTTAAACCAGTCAGAGAAACCCCCACTAGTTCTAACACAAGCTCTACTCTCTTCATACAATGACTTTACAGCCTCCAACAGGCGGCCCTTCACTCCATAGAGACTCAGCACCTCCCACAAACCATCCCTACTTACTGTGTCATATGCTTTCTCTAAGTCTACAAAGGCAATAAAAACCTTCTTGTTTACAGCTAAATACTTTTCTATCACGAGTCTCATACAGAATATCTGATCTACACAACTCTTACCCGACATAAACCCACTCTGAATATTCAGTATTCTCTGACTTGTGGCCCTCTTAACTCTTTCTATCAAAACCTTAGCATACACTTTCCCTGGTACACTTAACAAACTAATGCCACGATAATTCTTGCAGTCACACACATCTCCCTTACCCTTATACGACTACAGAGGCACTATAATAGCATCCCTCCAATCCCTAGGAACTACACCATTATCAAAAGAAACCCTACATAAATTAGTCAAAACAGTAACTACATCATCCCCGCCGCACCTCACCATTTCCGAAGAAATAGCATCAACCCCAGGGGATTTACCTAGTTTAAGTCCTAAAGCAGCAGCTGCAACTTCCTTCTTAACAATATCCCCACAACCATCATTACTTGATACAACATCCCCAATTAAGCTAACAGATACATCTACACTGGCCTTATCACTTGCTGACAGCAAGTCCTTAAAATACTCTCCCCAGCGCCCTTTCGCCTCTCCTCCATCCCACAGCATGTCACCCTTCTTATCCTTCACACCCACTACACTAACCCCATGGCCAGTTCTTAACCTCCTAACAGTCTTCCAAAAAGACTTCTCATCCTCTCCAGGGCCTTCTCCAGCCTCTCACTCTCCTCTAGATCTACCTGCTTCTTACTCTCCCTAACAACCCGTGCTGCCTCCCGCTTCCAAAACCTATACTCCCCTGCAGGGACACTACCCTGCAGCATTCCTAAGTAAGCCTCCTTCTTACGATTAACAGCCTTAGCCACCTCCTCGTTCCACCAACGATCCCCCTTCTTACAACCCACCTTAGCCATACCACAAATATCAACAGCACTACTCACTAAGGAGGACTTGAAACAATCCCAACCCTCTTCTAAGGACTTAGCTGTCTTGTTCCCTTCTATCAACCTATCAGAAACTAGCTGTTGATATTCCAAACCTAATGCTGGAAGTTGCTCAACCTTAATAATCCTCTCAACCACCTCAGGTTTTTTCTTAAACATCCTCCATCCAATACCTAGCCTTAACCTAGAGACGACCAGGTAATGGTCGGAACCAACATCTACACCTCTAACCACCTTAGTATCAACTACCTTTGACCTCAACCTATTATCTATCACTACAAAGTCAATCAAGGACTTCTGACCTAATGACCTATTCTCCCAAGTATACTGATGAATCCGTTTGTGTGGAAACACAGTATTAGACACATACAAGCTCCTCTCTACACATAAATCCAATAAACTCACACCATTTCCATTAACCCTGACATCCCCATAACGACCCAACACTCCCTCATACCCCGGGCGAGAGACACCCACCCAAGAATTAAAATCCCCTGCAAGAATTATCCTGTCATTACCATTGAACCCATCCAACACAGCACTTA
>JYFJ02005943.1:0-22184 GCA_000934665.2 Catajapyx aquilonaris
AATAAAATTGATTTCCATCCAAAATAAAAAAATATTATGCACACCTCCAAATACCAGCTTCGTCCGCGCAACCGTCAGCGCCACGCCGTTCTGCCACGTCACATCCGGGGCCCCTCTTCTCTCCCCCTTCCGGACCGGCGTTCTTTCTCCCAATTTTTGTTCTTTTATTTTTCCCGTTTCACCGGTGTTGAGGGCTTCTGCTTCTCCGCTGACAGCATATTTTGAGAAGGTATGTAATGATTACTTGGGATGTAATAATCACATGGGAAGATGGGATGTATTAACCACAATTGGATACACAGTCATTGCTGGTGGCGGGACTCTGGGAGGGCTATCCGGATCTGTTTGGAGTCTCTCTCTAGTTCGATTGGTTTCTCACCCGTGCTCAGCATTCATGACAGCCGCTGATTACGCCGCTGATGACTGTACTCACTAAATTGCTAAACCCAGCGGCGTATTAGCTCTGAAATAAGACAACAATGACAACAATTGGCAACTAAAATAATTATTCATTTCAGAGGCGAGAGGCATGAAGGGGCCAAAGCGATTGGGAGAAGCCAAACCTAAGCTAGCAATCTTTGATTTGGGTAAGTAGTGCAAATCTCTATATAGGATGGCTCTCACGTTTGCACGCATAGGTAATTGCATTACAATTTTATTGTTGGTTGCCAGGTTGCCAGTGTTGTCAACCAACAATTTTAAAAAATTACCTATGTGTCCAGGCTTTAGGACCTGCATGTATAATTGCATAAAATCCTGGCTGCTGCAGACTATATTCAGGGTACAACAACAGTATTGCTCACTGCAAGTTTCACAAACTACTTTCATGCATTTAAGTCACTCATGAATTCCCAAACCAAGTGTATGATAATGATTGTATTGGCCTACCAAAAGAACACTACACGAGTGTGGGCTTCATGAGACTTACTAACTGGCCAATCTAACTACTGGTTCTAGTTAGGGGTGAATTTTCAACATGGGCTCCGACATTGCAGTCTTCTAAATGCACATGTATGGCAGGTGAAGCCTGAGATGTCCTTCAGGAATACTGCCAGATTGTGCAAAGGTTGACATACTAATAAGTCTATACGTATACGTACTTTCTTGTTCAAATATATCAAACAATACTATTTCGATTTCCTACGCTGTCCTATCCACTGGGACTTCATCTGAATTGACTTTTATAATTTTCTCGTCTTAACTGGCTTAATTAAAAAGTTTAACCCATCGGGGGGAGTTTTAAGATATGGTATATTCTTGCAGTTTATGAGATTATATGCTTTGGTACTTTAACATTACTACCGAGAAGTGATCTGATCCTATTAAATTACTTACAGTAAAATCTAAAGTTGATTTCAATAGCTCCCTGGTTCCTATTTTATAATAACACTATTGCACTTTTCTTTTTGTCCCATGTACAAGAGTACATGAATATTCGATTCCTATTGTATTTTTTGCTATGATTTCAATTAGCCAATTTCTTATATCACCCACAGTTTTTGAGTAATCGGCATTTTATGGTAGCAATGAACTTCCCGCTTCAATGTATATGTAGCACTGATCGACAAACTTGCAATTATTTTGGCGCATGTACATGAATGTGCAATTCCTAAAGTACTCTTTGTCCTGATTTTAAATCCGCTAACCATTTTATTCTATCACCTACAGTTTTTGAGTAATTGGCATTTTACAGTAAAAAAGTACTTCATTTTGTATCACTGGTCAACAAAATTAAAATATTTTCGGCACATGTACATACATACATACATACATACATACATACATACATACATACATACATACATACATACATACATACATACATATGGGAAAATCATATTGTATTATTTGTTCCGATTTCAAATATGTTAACCGATATTTTCTATCACCTACAGTTTTTGAGTAATTGTCATTTTTATGGTATCAAAGTCTCTCTTGATGTAGGCTAGAGTCATACACTTTGAAATATTTCTCAGTAATGACTAACAGGACCTAGTATGGGCTTAATATGGATTAGTTATGATGCCCCCATTGTAGATATACCAAAATCCTCATATGGAATCATGTTTACAAAAAATATGCATAAGGTGACAATGAGCAATGTTCAGTAATTCTAGAAAACAAGGTAAGGTAAAGTGGGGGAAGTGTACCCCTGTTTTGTAATAGATCACTTTAAATCATCTATCGCATCCCACCTGTTCCTTGTATCTGAATGAAAATTTTGCCTGCAGTTACTCCTGTCCATTACTAAGACACTGTTAGAAGGAGAATGGTTCATAACGAAGTGCTTCAAGGCAGCAACAATCATGCGGAACAATGCATGAGGTGTGCACTTCCCCCGGGCACCCGGGGTAAGTGCATCCCCCCCATCCAATTCCTGCATGCAATTATATTTCTGCTGCGATGGGGGCAGTGCGTCATAATCAAAATCAGAGCTAAAACATGCCATTTACAGAATGATGATATCTCAATTTGTTCAGGAGATACGAACTTCATTGCGTATAACTGCGTAAGTAAGTAAGTAAGTAAGTAAGTAAGTAAGTAAGTAAGTAAGTAAGTAAGTAAGTCCTCCCCATTTTGACATTTGCTGCTTTGGAACTCAGAAGGCTCAGAGTAAGCTAGTGCCAGTAAGTGTAACATGTAAAGTAAATGTAGCGTAAGTGTAAAATGTAACATTCACACAGAAAATGAACTCAATTATTATGTGGTACATCATGAGTGCACTTACCCCAAGCAGCAGAGGTGCACTTGCCCCAGCCGTACATTTTCCGGGGGGAAGTGCATACCCCCCCGCCACATTCAATGATTACCCACTTCCATCACTCTTACTGTACATACATATAATACTGTTGAACGCCACCACAACTGTGTAGTAGGGACACTGGGTGATGGAAACTTACCGGAAAAACTCGCTCAGATGTTGCTGGCAGGTATCTCACATCAGGGGTAGGCAGTGCAGAACTCGCGAAACAGCATGTGCTTCTGGACAAAAAGGGCAGGTAAACCTGCCCTCTTATGCCAGATTACAAGACCATAGTATTCACTAGTAGAACGATACATGGCGCAGCAATACCTTTCACACATCCCCAGCTAGCAACCAGAGATGCACTTCCCCCGATTGTGCACTTCCCCCACTTTACCTTATACGATTGTTACAAGAAAATGGATGGCGATATTAAAATTCTGACTTCATATTCACAATCAGCGCCTATACTAATACATGAGAGACACCAAAAATGGTGCCTTAAACAAAACCCAATGATGCCCAATAAATTAATAATATTGAGCTATGCAAAGTAGGCCTTCTCTCGGGATAGTCAGGCATGTTACAGGAAAATGGATACCGATAGAAATATTTTGACTTCAAATTCAAACTCAGCGCATTCTAATACACAATAAAAATTGAAAATGGCTCATTTAACAAAACCATCGTTGACCATTAATTTTATTAGCCACATCAGGGAGCACATACTACATAAGAGGCGCAAACATTCGATTTCCGCGTCTCTCTGTTTGGGGCGTTGCCAAGGCTGGCGGCCATTTTGAAGTGTGGGCAAATCCAACGAGGTATAAATAGGGTACGTACAGCAAAAATAGGGTCCGCCATCTTTGATTCGCGCGTGTTCTTGCCGTGTAGTTGCCATGGCCGCCAAAACCATCAAAGATAGCGGATCCTGTTTTTGCCTGTATCCTATTTATACCTCGTTGGCGTTGCCCACACTTCAAAATGGCCGCCAGCCTTGGCAACGGCCCCAAACAGAGAGACTCAGAAATCAATGGCGCAGATCGAAGTTTGCGCCTCTTATGTTAGTATATGCTCCCTGGCCACATTGAGCAACATTTGTGCAGTGTACTTTCCCCAAAATAACGTACGGCTGTTACAAAAAAAAATGGGGGGTGGTGGAAACTTTCTGACTTCATATTCGGAATCAGCGCACATGAATGCATTAGAAACAGCTAAAATTGTTCATGAGCCAAAAACCTTGTTGACTAGTGTAATCTATCACTGATCTCCTTCTGACTGAACAATTGGGCGCCTCGAAAAAAAAAATATTCGAAAGTTGTAGTTCACTAGTGAAAAGAAGTTGTGTTGGGCGATCCCAGGCCTATGACACTCCTCGAATACGGTAGGTTAACTCCTGTGTCCTGGCCAGACGGCGCTGATGGCGGAAAATGGCGGATGTCCCTCCACCAGTGTCTGCCGCCATCTTGAAGGCCCATTCCGGTTGGCCGGCAAGTCAATCTGCCTGCGGGTGGGTGCCAAAAAAAACATGCCGAAAAATAAGTACGGTACTGCTCGGAACTGCTAGCTATCTTTAGTCACGTCTAAATAAAATAAATGGTACACTTACAATGCTCGGTAAATGTGCAGAAAGCATTCTGGGACACACCAAAAATGTCAAGGGAGCAGGAGGTGATTGTAAAAGAGCATTGTAAGTGTACTAATTATTTTATTTAGACATGACTAAAGATAGCTAGCAGTACCGAGCAGTACCGTACTTATTTTTCGGCATGTTTTTTTTTGGCACCCACCCGCAGGCAGATTGACTTGCCAGCCAACCGGAATGGGCCTTCAAGATGGCGGCAGACACTGGAGGGACATCCGCCATTTTCCGCCATCAGCGCCGTCTGGCCAGGACCAAAGAGCTTAATACTAGGAAGAGTGGAAAAAACGGTTTCCAAGCGTCGCCACTTTTTGGCCAGTTGTTTAGTCAACGTGCTTGGCTGACGACCACTACGCGGCGCCACTAGGCGGCACCGTCGAGTGCTGTCGAGAGGAATTTCAATAAACTGTGTTGATTTAATATCAAGAGCCACATAATTAAGAGTTATAAATCTAAAAACTGACCAATATGAGGTCGTATGCGGTTAAGGCACTAATTTTGGACCCGAAACCGATATTCGACGCAGCTTGCCACCCTGCACCTAACAATCCAAATAATCACCGATCGTTGCTTAGAAATCACGTTCGAATTTTGAAATAGAACAAGTTCCAAGGCCGGCATAGTGGGGCGTAGACGGTCGGGGGTTGGGTGCCGAGTGCTACTACTGCTGTTCGCGCACGGGGTCTCGGATCGCATTCTTTTCATTACCAAAGGACCCTCCACGGCTCTCGAGTTCACGGTAGAAGAACAACAAGCCCGTCCCGCCACAAGATGGACATAGCAGCGGGGGGTATATTTTCCTGTCATGACCATGCTCAGCATCATGACCAGTGTGTACAGTAGCCTACCGTGGTGTGTATTGTAGAGCGCAGAGTGTGGGATTATTGTAGTGGCAATAAACTTCTGGCAAACAATTTGCTTTTCGTGATGGTATTTTATTCACAGGTCTTCTACATCGTGTTTTGTCGTCAATTTTTACACCAACGAGAGTATACGAGTGCTTATAGCTTATTTCCAACCTCTGGGGCTTTTATTGCCATATTTCCGGCACTGCCTCGATCTACCGTATTGTACAATACAGTGTCGAGTTTGGCTGTCGATCGCCAGGTGGCAGGTCAGTCGATTGGAGACACGGTTGCTATGCTACCAGCTGTTTTTTCCACTCTTCCTAGTATTAAGCTCTTTGGCCAGGACACAGGAGTTAACCTACCGTCATCATACATGTAGGTGGGCTGTGTCAGGGGGCTGGGCGATCCTTTTGACGGGTAAAAAATCTGAGTCATGTGGGTTAATACCCTGAGGCTCCGCCAGGGGCGTAAGGGACGCAACTTCCGGGTTTTCGCTTCTTGGTGTGCGAGTACACTTATCCGGCTTAAAAATGAAAGGTTGTGGCCATTTGGGGTGAAATGTCGTTATTTTTGCGATATCTTGTATCGTTGACGAGATATTGATCAAAAACACAGGTCCAAAAATTACACAGAGAAACGAAATTGTTGTTGTTGTTTTTTTGTACCTTGAAGGTTAGACCGATGTTAGAGCATATCTGTGGCACTGATTCCAAAACTGGCATCCGTTTTGCCCCATCAGATCAGGTTTTTGAGATATATCGCTTTAAAGTTTGGACCGGTTTACTATAGGGTCTTCCCTAATCAAGTGAGCCGAAATGTTTTTAGACTTAGATGATCTCGGATCTTGGTGAAAATAATCACAGATGTACAGACTTATGACATAATGCTGCATATCAAGTTTCAGCCACATTGCGCAATACCATTGGGAGCTAAGAAATCGAGAATCTTTGAAAATGGCCGTGTCTGAACAAGTGACCAATGAAATGTACAAACAAATTTTTGTTACATTTAAGAGAAAAACTAATTCCATCAGCGCATTATCCTGGTATTTCTCTTTCTTTTGATATATATGTTCATTGGGTTTTTATCAATTCCACTAACCGAAAAAAGTTCTACAAATAAGGGCTCATTTTCGGCCATTTTCAATGTTTCTCGATTTTTCCCCCTCCCAATGATATTGCGCAATGTGGCTGAAACTTGATATGCAGCATTATGGCATATGTCTGATTGTCTGTACATCTGTGATTATTTTCACCAACATCCGAGATCATCTAAAAAGATTTCGGCTCACTTGATTCGGAAAGACCCCTAGTAAACCGGTATAAACTTTAAAACGATATATCTATATAAATAATGCCGTTTGTGAGTCTGTCTGTCTGTCCGCCTGCCAACCGGTGTTGGGACTTGGGACTACAGATGGCAGGCAAATGACGGTTGCCGTTATACAGGCGGGAGAGGTTGAAGGTGTTGGAGTAGCAGGACCACAGATGGCATTGGTGGGCGGACACACAGAAAGACAGACAGTTGACGGGGCTACTGGCAGGAGTTTTCCCTTCATTCATTTCTTTCCGGGCAACGCCGGGTGCCGCAGCTAGTATCAAATACTAGAGCTGATGGAGCAAAATGGATGCCAGTTTCGGAATCAGCGCCAGAGATATGCCCTAAAATCGGTCTAACCTTCAAGACACCCCAAAAAAATTTAATTTTGTTCCCCCTGTGTAATTTTTGGACCTGTGTTTTTGGTCAATATCTCGTCAACGGTGACTCAGGATATTAACCCACATGACTCAGATTTTTTACAAGTCAAAAGGATCACCCAACACAACTTTTTTTTTTTCACTAGCGAACTGCAACTGCAACTTCCACTTCGACCCAGGGTCCCCTACATGGTTGCCTCCCCCACCCTAACCAGGGTATTGTCTCCACGTAGTCCTTATGGGGCGTCCATAATGGAGCTAGATTGCATGCTGGAGGATAGGAAATTGGCAAGCGTCCAATTTTTTTTTTTCAATGACATTTTTTCACTGCATGCAGATCCCATCTGATTTAGATCCGATATGTCGGAGAGACAATACCCTGTCTAGGTTAGAGAGGCACTCATGGAGGTTACCCTGCTTCGACCAACTCAGCTTGGAGGCTCACTGCTATCTCCCTTTCCACCACCTATCCCCCTCCCAGGAAACCTTGGGTGGGATCCGTCATGCATTGGGCTGGTGAAATAGTATTAACAGGATTGGGTAATGAAAGACAAGGTTGAAGGTAATGTGCAGGTGCTTACATGGCCGTTTGGCCACCTGGGCACATCATATTGTGACACCTAAAGTTTAAGGTCGCAAACCTAATTGCTATTTTTAATTGGCGCCAAACCTGGTAGCACCTTGAGAATGAGATGGCTCGTCTCTGTATTTCATATATTTTGTGTGTAGTGCCCAAATGAAGTTATTTTCAATTTCACATATTCATTACCTAGGTCCTACCTACATTAGCTATAGGGCTGGACTCTTATGAATTTGAAAGGGGTCTAACAGTTGTTACAAGATGCTAGTGCTTTGCTCGGCAAATAATAATTGAATGCCACAATGCAATAAGGGCCCATCTGTCAATTTTTACGGAAATGCTTTTATGGCATATTGTATACTTCCTCTGGTCCATCCGTATAAAATACAAGAAGAGCCGAAATGTCACTAGTAATGCCTGAAAAAGGCTTCTAACCAGCGACGGACCAAAAACACGATTTCTCTATAGCAGTGACAATACTGACAAACGTGATTGTCATTTGAAAAGCGCGATTTTAATACATTACAAGTGACCCGCGATTTGAAAATAACGGTGATTTTTAGCGCGACGTGATTTTTGTCTCATAGCTACTTCTGAAGGCGATGCGTTACTTTACCATTTAGAACGTTCCCCTCTGAGGAGAAGTGCTAAACCTAGTGGAAAACGAAAAGAAAGTAGACTTGTGGGTCTACTCTCTACTGTATATGTCACCAAAAAATCTTTGACCTACGCCCTCGGAAAGTGGTCAAAAATGGCTGCTACTTTATGATCAGGTAGACCTATGTGGCATGGGAGACCAAAAAACATTAAATTTAATTAAATATAATGTGCAATTACTCTGAAGCGAATAATGTGTCTCCTGCATATCATAATATTCATTCTTTTTACCTTGAGACGGTTTATTTCTCCATATTTAAGCCAAAGGAATGATATACATTGCAATAAGGGCCCAAACGCCCAATTGTGAGCATTAATGGTATTTAAATAAAATATAAATTACATGGGCATTTCAATGAAAGTGCTGTCAGGTATTCATGTTGTAGATATCTGTCAAATAATAATAATAATAATAATAATAATAATAATAATAATAATAATAATAATGGATACCCCGTGACAAGCCTCCTTGGGCTTTTTAGGGGATCATCTTTTTTAATTAACCGTCTTTAATCATTGCCTTTGCTGTTATCTGTCATTAGGTTTAGAGCACAATTGCCTACCGTGAACAGAAACAGAAATACAGTAAAACTTCTATAAGTCGAACTTCCCTAAGTCGAATTTCTACAACTCGAATTTCTCCATAACTCGAAGTGCAGGCAGGGCCTTACGATGGGATATCAATGCATTTTCAGTCTCCCTATAAGTCGAAGTTCATGTTGGCGAGTACGTAAAATTGTCTCATTTCCCAGCCGAAGGGTCGAGAGTCGGCCACATGTACAGAAAGACTCTTTCCTGATATCCGTCTACCAGACGTACCGAAAGAAGTGTTTGACTCGATTGTGAGGAACATTGTAAGTACTAGCGCACCCGTAGCCAAAATTTGGCAAAACCTGCAATGAGGAAGACAATGGAAATGAAAAAAATTGAATGAGATGGCTCGCTACGGGTGCGCTAGTGTGGCTATAGTTTCGATGGGTTCTCTCCGTGTTCGCGTGGGTTTTCTCGGGGGTTCTCCCGTTTCCTCTCACAATCAAAATCCATCACAGCAAAGGCAATGATTAAAGTCGGTCAATTAAAAGATGATCCCCTAAAAATCTCAAGGAGGCTTATCACGGGGTATCCATTATCTCCACTGTCATCTGTTGTGGCCCCGCCAGGCAGGGTTCGTCGCCCTGCAGGATATTTTTAGGTAATGCGGAGAGGAAGCGGAGCTGGGCGATTATTGTGGGTTTCGTATCCGCAACATTTACAGTACTGTCCGTCTTGTGGCGGTGGAGGCCAACGGACGTTATTGTGGCTTTGCCAACCTCCAATCCCCTGCTGATCCCACCGCTGATATCTTGTTTGCTTGCTCCGGGAGGTTCATGCTACGCCGCCAAATAAGTCGCAATGGTTTACTCTAAGCTAAGCTATCCGCTGAAAATGATAATAAGTTGCTACAGTAGATCTGGATCCAAGATGGCGGCATAGTTAGAAAGTGGGGCTGAAAGTAGCAGCGTATATGACAGCTTTCTGAATATGGGGGTGGCGACATGAGAAGCTCAGCGTAGGTGGCAGCACTGGGCTTGAGGCCTCAGCAGATATGAGCGCCAAAATACAGGTTGGAGTAAATGGAGGTTTCTCTTTACTGAGTGACAAGCATTTCGACTAAATCTCGCGGAGCATTGTGGCTGACACGGTTATAAGTATACATTAATATATAACCTGCATAATATCCATCCGTGCAGTAATCCTCTTCCAAAAAGTGATCCCGGCACACCCGCGGGACGCTGATGTACACACAAAATTCGCTCTTTTTTTATAGCTGCCAACCACTTGGAGCACTTTATCCCTGGGGAATCGGTCCCCCCCCCTTCTTACTGCACCAGTAGGCCACACACGTAGTCGGCATTTTGTTTTACAAAGTGTAAATGCGATGAGCGAGTCAATACAAAGCACATTGCCAGCAGCCATGTCCTTGGTTTACAGCCCCAAGCCCCCTAGCGCTCCAGCGGCCAAAAGTAGCTGTCGCCACCCCCATTCTGAGGCTCAGATTGAATCAGTTGGCAGACCTGTATTGGCGGGAAAGGAAATAGGTGGCGGTTAGGACTTTTGGCGGGAAGGGAAAGCGGCGGCCTGATGACGAATTAGTGCCGTACTGACCAAAAGGTGGAAGCACTCCCTTGGCCACCGCCAAAGGCCGCCAAGGGAGTGCTGCCACCTTTTTCGTCACGGCACTACTTCTTCAGGCAGCAACATCTGGCGTTCCAGACAATGCTATTATTATGGGGACGATGATAGTGACAGTTATTTTTAAGTTATGAACACCTTTCGCCGCTGGATATAAAGGTAATAGGCTTCCTTGCAGAGTAATGTGCTTTAAAAAATCCAAACTTCTCTAACTCGAATCTTCTATAACTCGACGTTTTTTTCCGGTCCCATGGAGATTCGACATATAGAAGTTTTACTGTAAATAGTTTTTTTCGCTTCCTGGACATTTTCAATTTTCACAATTGGACCCTGATTGAATTGTGGTCCTCAATTATAAGCTTTTGCTTTTCGGAAATTTAGGTATTGTTTTTTTTGTACTTTTGATTATATTCCTTCGAATAAGGAGGGCGCACAGTATTAACGAGTGTATCGAGTGCAAGGGGCCCGGGGGGCATACCCCTCATTTCACAGATATAGGCAGGTGGATACGCCAATACGAATAACATACTTACCATTGAACATCTCAATTCAATAAGGTGGGAAAACATAAAAATAATGTTCAGGAAACGAACAAAACTCTTTATTTCTGTCCGATCATATAGTTAACAAAATTTTGAAAGCCTGCTTCAGGCGCTTCTAGTGACATTTCAGCTCTTGCAATCTCGACCGATGGGTATTCACCAAAATAAAGACAATACTACACACTAATTTATTCAATATTGATGTATTCTTCACTTGCGTATATTGTTGAATTATAAGTTTCAACCCGGCAATAATTATGTTCGAAGTGAATGACCATTCGTTCTATTATTTCAGAAAAAACGCTGTTTGATTTTGCTATCACTGAAGTATTCCCACCTCTCACCTACATCCGGTAAGGCAATAAATGCATATTTAGTATGAAAACTCAGAAACTTACCTCCCTCTACCTTTTTCAGGCCAAATGTCCTTAGAGACGATCTTGCCTGTACCTTCAAAGCATACCCTGGAGCAACAGAGGTAATGGAATACCTGCACGACACGGACATCCAAATAGGGATCATCCATGACACATGGGGAGATTGCGACGAACATGATGACATGCACACTCACCCATGGCTTACCCACATATTGAAGTGGGATCAGTACATAACCCATGCGGCTATATACCCAGAAAATAAAGATCACTTGCTCCTAAGGTAGGGTATAGATTGTCTTGTATGGTTTTTGGACACGAAATGAGACTAAAGTAGAAGACTATATTTGAGTATGAAACAAAATTAATATGAGGGGTCTCGTGGGGTACCTAACTCGTAAAAATTATCCTCTTCCACCTCGTCCTCTTCTTCCCCCGCGCCCGCCTCTGCCCACACCCCCCTCAAATAGAAACAAGATTGGCAAATCATGTGAGCGTGATTAGAACAGACTACTCATAGTGCAGTCATTTTAGACCAAAATGTTGGCGTCAGGTAAAAAAATCCTTACAAGCAAGAGATTTGGTGTATGTGTAGTATTTGATCACCCTTGTAACATACTAAAAGTCCTCGGAAATCCATGCTGTGCGACGGCCGCCATCTTGAAAAATGGCGGCCGAAATCCAATTTTTCACTCTTATCTCGGAAAATACACATGTTATTAAAATGTTTTTTAAACAAAAAATGTTTGCTATGCAATTGCCCATAAAATCTATTCTTATCATTATTTTGATAAACCTTGCCATTATGCCAGAAATCTAATTTCCTTTGTTCAATATATGTCGAAAAATGGGATTTCAGCCGCCATTTTCCAAGATGGGCATTTTTCAAGATGTGGGTGTGGGTGTAGGTTTATCAACAGGACTGGTAGGTGACATATATCAGTAACTTGTGACAAAGCGAGAGAGAAGGGAGAAGAATCAATGGAGGAAATGAAAGGGAAAACCTTTGGCACGCTTACAATACAAAGGAAATACAAAGTGAAACCGCTTGCAGGGGTTAGTTCTGCTATCCGGCTAGGAGACGATTCTGTTGTTGTTAACACCCAGCAGGTTTTTAACAGGATTATATGTGTTGAGAGAGAACCACATAAGCTAAAGGAGTATTTTACGTTTGAGCATGCACCAAGGCCTCCTTCCTTATTTGAGGATGTATCACAAAGGAAAGAAGTGAAATCTTCTTTGGTAAAAGCATTCCAAGTCGAGGAGTTCCCACACATTCCTGAGAACTGTGCGTACATTATAGACGGTGAGCATCTCCTGCACCGTGTAGTATGGCCCCGACCTGACGATTGTTATCCAATCTTAATACGGGAGCAACTGCGTGGTGGTTTTCGATGGATACCCTGATTATCCTACAACCAAATGCTGTGAACAGCAACGAAGAGCTGCCAGAAGAACCTCTGCTGCAATTGATCCATAAGAAAATACAGAAACGATAACAATGCAGGCTGAGTTCTTAGCAAACAGAAGAAACGAAAAAATCCATAGAACTGCTTTCAAGACATTGCCTGTCATCAAATATACAGGTGAGGTTAGCAGAATCAGATGCTGATACCCTGATTGTTTCAACAGCATTAGAGAGGTAAATTGCAGGAAATGAAGCTATTGCAAAAGGACAGTTTCCTGAGGGAAGGCAGGAAAGTTTTTAACGATCCTTCTTCAACCAAAAGAAGAGGTAGCTGCTGCAGGAGAAGACTTTTTACTTCGCTTATATGGATTATCAAGAAGTAATACCTTATATGCTTTGCGCTACTACAGATCGCCTACCATCTTCTAAATATCCAAACAGCCAGTCGGCAAAACGTTGACCTCGCATCTCTGCCTCCAACTAGTGATGCTGCAGGACAACATTCATACCGGGCGTATCTACAAGTTCAGAATTGGAAAGGTAACAGGATGAACCCTTCTGACTAGGGGTGGATACTAAAGAGAGACAGTTTCACACTCGTGTCTATGACAAAAAAAAAAAAAAACGCTCCGCAGGAATTGTTAACGCTAACATCGTGTACCTGTAAAATCAACTCTGCCAACAGATGTAAATGTAGAAAATCTGGAATGAAGTGCTCGACTATGTGTAGAGAGTGTCAAGGACTATATCCTGCATGAATTCCGAAGATGTTCAATCCGATGAAGATGATGATAATGTCTAGTAGGCCTACTTGTGTATATTGCAAGTAGAGTCTTTTCTTTTTCGCTGAACTATTATACTATATCTGGCATAATGGCAAGGTTTATCAAAAGAAGGCTAAGAATAAATGATGTGGGCAACTGCACAGCAAACATTTTTGTTTAAAAACATGTATAGTTTCCGAGATAAGTGTGAAATATGCTGGGATTTAGGCTGCCATTTTCCAAGGTGGCGGCCGTCCCACAGCCTTGATTTTCGAGGATTTTTACTATGTTACAAGGGTGATCAAATACTACACATATACCAAATATCTCGCTTGTAAGGATTTTTTAATACCTCATTTTCATAAAATGACTGCATCACTATTTGGCCAGCATAATGTAGCCATGGGCCACGTTATAATATTATTTTATATTATAATAACCCTTACAAGCAAGAGATTTGGTAGCCTATGTGTAGTATTTGATCACCCTTGTAACATACTAAAAGTCCTCGAAATCAATGCTGTGTGACGGCCACCATCTTGGAAAGTGGCGGCCGAAATCCCATTT
This sequence comes from Catajapyx aquilonaris, assembly GCA_000934665.2. Classification (NCBI taxonomy): domain Eukaryota; kingdom Metazoa; phylum Arthropoda; class Diplura; order Dicellurata; family Japygidae; genus Catajapyx; species Catajapyx aquilonaris. The sequence continues at coordinate 13,995 of JYFJ02005943.1, forward strand.
TTCGACATATATTGAACAAAGGAAATTAGATTTCTGGCATAATAGCAAGGTTTATAAAAATAATGATAAGAATAGATTTTATGGGCATTTGCATAGCAAACATTTTTTGTTGAAAAGACATTTTGATAACATGTGTATTTTTCGAGATAAGAGTGAAAAATTGGATTTCGGCCGCCATTTTTCAAGATGGCGGCCGTCGCACAGCATGGATTTCCGAGGACTTTTAGTATGTTACAAGGGTGATCAAATACTACACATACACCAAATCTTTTGCTTGTAAGGATTTTTTTACCTAATTTTCATAAAATGACTGCACTATCATTCTTTCAATATAATGAAACTTATGGGTAATTTCTCCCCAAATAAAGTAACATTGACGAGCAAGTAAATCAAGTTTAATAGTAGGCCTATACTAAATTTACACATTGTTACAAAAGATTATTACAGTAGAACCCCTATTATCCGTCACGGGACTGGGACATTGCATTGCTCTGAAACTCTGAAGTAGGCGTATACGTGTAGAGTGAACCCGGAATTAAACCGGAAGTGGCGGGTCTCCAGAAGTTGACCATGACACGTATTTAAGTCACGCTTAATCCGAATATGAAAACTGTTTGTCGCTATCTTTTACGGTTGAGGCCCTGATACCTGTCCACAGACGGACAGACAGAAAGACAGACAGAGTCGTTCTATAAGACTTTTTTCGATGATGATAAAAAGTCTAAAAGTCCAGTGATGCCCATTACTCTCTACTCTCCCATAATAATAGGATATCCACTTCCTACAGACATGTGTCTTCTTAGCAAATCAGCTTTTCAGCACCCGACTTTATTCTAAATTAAACTGATGCTAGGCCCACATTTGAATGCAAAACAACTCCTAGAAAACGGCTCAGCTGAAGAGATTCCATCGGAACTTCTAAAATAGGGAGAATATTCGAACAAGGGACCTCTCGGAAGTGGAATGGGTATGGGTATACCTTATTATCAATGGCTTTTCAACTCAACAACAGTTAATCAAAAACATTTCACTTGGTCTCATATCGTGTCATTTCGAATCCTCTTATAAGTAGGAACTTATTCAATAGTGTCCTAAATATTTTCCCTGCTATAGGATCATCGATGACGCCACGTACCCAGCCAAAGACATGATCTATTTTGACAGCACCCTGGACGGAACCAATCACGCCGAATCTGTGGGAATAATGCCCTTCTTGGTAGAAGGGGGGATCTCGATGTCGGCCCTAGACTTTGCCCTAGATGAATTCGCCGTGAAAAGGGCTGCCTAACCAGCTTCTGACCTACCACCTGCTACCACTTGTTCTTGTTTGTGTTTTTGTTGCATTTCAGTCCTTGGTGTGTGGCATGTCGAGGATCTCAGGGGCTCCTGGCAGGACCAGGGGGCCAAATCCTGGCTCCGGCATGGACTTTGACGTAACGGGTTGAGCACGGACCAGGACTGCCGCATCAAGGCTCACATGTTCGCTAAATTGTAAATAAATTTCAATCGCCTTGTTGTTAGTATTAAATTAATCGTTCCCAAGCTAATGAACTACTAATTATAAATAAAAAATTTAATTCCCCATGAAAATAGCTTTACTGGTCCAAAAAAAGGAATTCCAAAAGTCTACCTAGTGGCCATATCAGGAACAAGTGCACATGATATGGCCACCCTTGTTCCATGTTCTACAAATCGTGATTTTTTCCAGTTTCATAGTCCAGTTCTGCTGAAATTAAATGATTTTGGTGTGAAATCAATAAACATGATACGAAATAATCCTTTTTGTTATTCGAAAGTGGATTCAAAACAGGAATTTCCCTTAAAAATGAGGTTGTTTGCAAACTTGACATGACAATTTCTTTCAAAAACCAAAATGTGACATTATTCAAGAGAAGAGTACAAGACGAAAATGAGATTGTTAAAACAAATTACTGTTCGTAATTGGGACAAATATAAATGTCTTTGTCAGTAGCAGTGACTGGGTGGCCATATCAGGAGCAGGTCAGCTTTTACGAAAATCGTTTTATTATGAACAACTCGTAAAACATACGCCATCAACGACAACACCAATCGAAAGAGCATTAAAAACTTAATAGCGTACGATGGTTTTCATGAAAAATGTATTTTAAAAACATGCATAAAACAAAGGAGACGTACCTGAGAAAAACAAGAGGTCACACGAAAAACACGAAGCAGGCAACTGACGCCACATGGCTCAAACCTGGGTGGATGGTAAATGATCAAGTGACACCACTTGGAGGCGCCCTCACTGGCTGCTGATGCCATATAGCGGATAACTCCCAATAGCGGGATGACCATATCAGGAACATGGCCATATCCGGGACATCCACCTTACATATTTATGTATGCGGCCAACTGGCCAACCAGCTAGCGGGTAGCGGCTGCAAGTAACCGGTGGCGATTTAATATGCCAGAAAAAGCTCCCCATCCAGCCCCCCTCTTGCGGGAGGGAGCCAATGGGAGGCCTGGATTTAGGTCCTATTCTGTACTGTTGAGCTTTTGTAAATAGGCGTCCGGGCTACCTAACACACGTCCACACCTCTGAGAACGCTTAAAATTTTCACACTGATGCTAAATCTGCATGTGGCTGAGGAAAAAGTCCGAAAACTGCACTTTTTAAATTCTAAATGCCGAAAATTAATTATTTATTTGGTTTGGAGGGAGCTTGGATGGGTGGCCGCCTTTGCTCAAGACCTTTGATCAAAAACGTCTCCCCACAGCCAAACCTCCAAAGCACAAAGGCACCTCGCCTGCGCGCCACCGTGCGGGAGGGCCGGGAAGCTCACAAGAGAGAGAGAGAGAGNGGGGGGGGGGGGTCAGAGCTCCCTCGAGAGAGCGCAGCGCATGCGCCGTTCCGTTCATCGCCGATCCGATCACTCCATCGGATAACTGCTACTCCGTAGCAGCTACTGCCATTCCGCTATCCTGCTATCATATACGGATGTAGTCATCACATCCGTACGTAGGGCTGTATACGTGAAGATAGGGCTGCATACGCTGAAGATAGGGCTGTATCCGCAACGAGTGAAGGTTAGGTTAGGTTAGGTTGGGTTAGTACAGTGCCGTGCACAATAGCATATAACAAGTGTAAACAACGACTCCGGCGATACCTGGCAACTGGGCGTGTTCGGACATCGGCATGTGGAGAGTGCTTAGCGTTCTGTCTGTCGTTGCCACTGTTTACAGGTAGCGATTGATGCTGGGCGACGTATATAGCGAACGGTGTGTGCATGCTTACCAATGCATGGCATCGGAATAAGCGGGCGGAGGGGGATATTATTATTATTATTATTATTATTATTATTATTATTATTATTATTATTATTATTATTATTATTATTATTATTATTATTTTATTACCCCATTGGGATTTACCATATCCTTTAGGGGGGTGGATTACCACCATCGAAAATTGGAGCCATATAAGAAGATCTTATTTAATTACTCCAGGGTAGGTAGGAGGGGATGTGCAAAGTGCAGGTGCAATGTCTCTAACGGGTGGCTTAGGGCTGCAAAATGAACGCCCGCCTGCAAGTACTTGCAGTAAACAAGTTACCTGCGTTCGGTCTCCATAGTTACAATGCGAGCTAAAAAGAACACCGTTTTCGTGCGGCTGCAAATGTTGCGGTCGGACTGCAAGTAGGCAGGTTTGGAAATACGGAAACCGCCAGGAGGGAAGCCATATCATGACGTCACGTTTGTTATACCTATTGTTATACCCATTGTTATAGTACCTAGGCTAACCTAGTATGCCGATCGGGTATCCCTCCAATGGAAAAGCTCAGCACCCCCAAAAAATCGAACGCCGCCAGGCGGCACTGCTGTCGACAGATGTTCACCCCCCCTGCCTGCCGCTTACGGCGGGCTGCATGGACGCGGGTAGTTTTATGCCTACAATTATTGCGGTTTATTGTGCTCGGATAATTATCATTATTTTTTGCGGTAGACTTTAAACCATAACTAACTGTTCGGTGCAGGTCCATCGTCTGGGGGGACATGCTGGAGTGTGAGAGAGAAGCTCTAAATGTGGCTATCTGAACCTGCAGCACAAAATTATCTCTGTAGCATTCTTCATATATGCGGATCTTTCAGCTTTGAATATGGGCCCTCCACTCCACCTTGACTTAATGTAAGCATTATGGGGATAGGTGTTCAGTGTAACACCACCACTACCATAATCATCATCATCACATATATCTTTCATATATCACAGAATATATTATGGTCCAGAGCCGCCCGCCATCCAATGACAGCCCAATAATGTACATGGTCACAATTTATTTTTCATCGTCATCCATTGTCAGTGGTCCAGTCAAAGATAAAGCACAATATTTCGATACAATTGGGTCCCACCAAGTTATAGTAATATAGGATTATTCAGACCCGGCTGCGAGTTTTAACGCGGCTATTATTTTGGCAGACAGTATATTTAGAGGTAGCTATAATAACTGATAGGAACAAGCTCCAGATTTTTTTGCCTGACATTTGGGGCGAAACTGCATTGTGATATCAGTTATTCCATAGTAGTTATATTGGTTACATCACACATACAAGTTATAACCAATATATTACTATCATACTACCATAGTTACATTGGCTATGTTAGTCATATTAGTTATAAGTTATAACTAATATAACTGTCATACTACTGTTGTTATAATGGTTATATCAGACATACTGGTTACATTGGTTACATCATACAAGTTATAACCAATGTGCGTAACATACAACTACCATAATATCCAATATAACTCAGTTATATTGTCGTACAGGTTTATTGGTTATACAGGGTGTTCAAAATTCGTGGGTAGGTTTTTATAACTGATATCACCCAATAGTAGTTATTTTTGGGGCTTGTTGTGCTCCATTTTACTCCCAGGGGGTCGAGTTGCTATATAGAATGGGCCATCTGGTTAGGGGCACAACAAGCTACAAATAATAACTAATATAAAAACGAGCCACGAATTTCGAACACCCTGTGTATCCATCATACTGGCTATAACCAATGTAGCAATCATACTAGCTATATTCGTTATATCAGCCATACTATTAGGCTACATTACATTAGCTATATACAGGGTGTTGCAAGTTCGTGGGTCACTTTTCTTATGACCAAATTTGGTATACCGTCGTAATAAAGGTACCCCCCGACGAAGAAACTGCGTGGGGCGTTCGAAGACACTTCCGTGGTCGCTCAGAACTCTCCCGCCGAAAATGTACCCGGACCAAAAGTGACCAGTATAGTGTCCAAGTGAAGATTTCCCCACTACAAAAGCGACTGCAAGTCACTTGCGGGACCCCTCAACCTGCCTGCAACTTGTGGCTGCAAGTCTGCAATCTGCAGGCCGACTTGCAGCCTGCAAGGGTGTTCGTTTTCGCGCCCTCCCGCAAACCGCAGGTAACCCAGGTAACGTAAACACTTTGGCGGCTGCAACTTTCCAGGCGGGCGTTCATTTTGCAGCCCTTAGTCTATCGGAAATTGCCACCCGAAATGAAGCCAGAGATGGCCCAACTCTGCACGGATCAAGGTGGGAACCCAGGGTGGGGATCGAACCTGAGACCTTAGGACTGCAAAATGAACGCCCCCCTGGAAAGTTGCAGCCGCCAAAGTGTTTACATTACCTTGGTTACCTGCGGTTTGCGGGAGGGAGCGAAAACGAACACCCTTGCAGGTTGCAAGTCGGCCTGCAGATTGCAGACTTGCAGCCACAAGTTGCAGGCAGGTTGAGGGGTCCCGCAAGTGACTTGCAGTCGGTTTTGTAGTGGGGAAATCTTCACTTGGACACTGTACTGATCACTTTTGGTCCGGGTACATTTTCGGCGGGAGAGTTCTGAGCTACCACGGAAGTGTCTTCGAACGCCCCACGCAGTGTCTTCGTCGTGGGGTACCTTTATTACGACGGTATACCAAATTTGGTGATAAGAAAAGTGACCCACGAACTTGCAACACCCTGTATATAGCTAATGTAATAATAGTATGGTTGATATTACGAATATAGCTAGTATGATTGCTATATTGGTTATAGCAGGTTATAGCCAGTATGATGGATACACAGGGTGTTCGAAATTCGTGGCTCGTTTATATATTAGTTATTATTTGTAGCTTGTTGTGCCCCTAACCAGATGGCCCATTCTATAGCAACTCGACTCCCTGGGAGTAAAATGGAGCACAACAAGCCACAAAAATAACTACTATTGGGTGATATCAGTTATAAAAACCTACCCACGAATTTCGAACACCCTGTATAACCAATAAACCTGTATGACAATATAACTGAGTTATATTGGTTATTATGGTAGTTGCATGTTACGCACATTGGTTATAATTAACTTGTATGATGTAACCAGTATGTCTGATATAACCATTATAACAACAGTAGTATGACAGTTATATTAGTTATAACTAATATGACTAACATAGCCAATGTAACTATGGGGTTATGATAGTAATATATTGGTTATAACTAGTATGTGTGATGTAACCAATATAACTACTATGGAATAACTGATATCACAATGCAGTTTCTCACCAAATATCAGGCAAAAAATCTGGAGCTTGTTCCTATCAGTTATTATAGCTACCTCTAAATATACTGTCTGCCAAAATAGCCGCGTTAAAACTCGCAACCCGGGTCTGAATAATCCTATATATTGTTATAACTTGGTGGGACCAAATTGTATCAAAATATTGTGCTTTATCTTTGACTGGACCACTGACAATGGATGACGATGAAAAATAAATTGTGACCATGTACATTATTGGGCTGTCATTGGATGGCGGGCGGCTCTGGACCATAATATATTCTGTGATATATGAAAGATATGAGGCATTCCACGTCAAGCGGGCCACCTTCCGACAAATCTTCGAGGACTTTGACCAAATTGTAATGACATGTACTACTCATCGACCTATGCCGGAAGCCAAAATATTATACCTCTGCGTTGCGTGGTTGCGTAACTACAGGGTGCGGAATCTACCAATTTATGCGGATTTTTGCAACGCATGCAGTCACTTGGATTACCATAACTCCCAGAGGATAAGTGCAAATGCTAAACTTGATGTATGCGTTGGATACGTATTTTAACGCTCTATAAGTTGGCCATACCGATGATTGAGAGAATCAAAAATTTAAAGTCAAAAATTGGCGCTCCAATTTTGATTTTGATTTTTCTCAAACTTGGACATTTTTGATTTTTTTTTAATGACTCTTAAAATGAAGCTGAACATGTCTGGCCGTAATTTTCGAAAACTCCCCGAGACCGAAATTGGTCTTTCTCGCGCTATAAGCCGCAACGCAACCCGTGTACGGATTTTTGCTTAGCATGCAGTCACTTGGATTACCATAACTCCCAGAGGACAAGTGCAAATGCTAAACTTGATGTATGCGTTGGATACGTATTTTAACGCTCTATGAGATGGCCATACCGATGATTACGAGAATCAAAAATTTAAAGGCAAAAATTGGCGCTCCAATTTTGATTTTGATTTTTCTCAAACTTGGACGTGTTTGATTTTTTTAAATAAGTCTTAAAATGAAGCTGAACATGTCTGGCCGATATTTCCGAAAACTCCCCGAGACCAAAATTGGTCTTTCACGCGCGATAAGCCAAAACGCAAACCGTGTGCATGCACGTGGACCATCCAAGCGAATATCTATCGTTTGTACTGATCTGAAATAAATCATAAGTGCCTACGTCATGCGTATATGCTAATATGACAGAACTCGAGCTCTCTAAGTACCGGGTACAGTGGGAGTATAATTTGACACCAAACACTGACATGATTAGATCTGTCCAATGCAGTACTAGTGTATTGCTCTTTGTTGGTCACTTATGATTTATTTCAGATCAGTACAAACGATAGATCTTCGCTTGGATGGTCCACGTGCATGCACACGGTTTGCGTTTTGGCTTATCGCGCGTGAAAGACAAATTTCGGTCTCGTAGAGTTTTCGGAAATATTGGCCAGACATTTCCAGCTTCATTTTAAGAGTCATTCAAAAAAAATCAAAAACGTCCAAGTTTGAGAAAAATCAAAATCAAAATTGGAGCGCCAATTTTTAACTTTAAACTTTTGATTCTCGTAATCATCAGTATGGCCATCTCATAGAGCGTTAAAATACGTATCCAACGCATACATCAAGTTTAGCATTTGCACTTGTCCTCTGG
>JYFJ02005944.1:0-21926 GCA_000934665.2 Catajapyx aquilonaris
AGACGTAATTAAAGCGATTCGCCGATTTTCGTCAAAATCTGACAACCCAAGGGTCAATTTTCCTTAAAAGCTCGGTGAATTGACATGGAATGACCCATAAGGTGAAGTGGGGTAAGTGCATACACGGGGTAAGTGCATACACGGGCCGCCATATTGAAATGAAAATGGCTGACGACACCAAAACGCGTCAGGCACTCTTTTATGTATACACAAAAGAGTGCCTGACGCGTTTTGGTGTCGTCAGCCATTTTCAATTCCAATATGGCGGCCCGTGTATGCACTTACCCCACTTCACCTTACCGAATTTTGATATAATTTAATAATAGAATGCATTCTAGAGTACTTTGTTATGGAAAAAATAAAGAATAAATTATTTAAAATGGCTTCTTCGAGAAAATATAAGTGAAGTGTGCATATTGTAGCACAATGACGAAAGTTGGCACCTTACAAAAATTTGTATCTCACTTATAAATAATATATACCGGGTTTTGACACTACTCTCTCTCTTAATTTTCTCTCTTGCTTAATTTTATAACATGTCTTTCCTTGTAAAAAAAATGAAAATATTAAAGATGGCTTTTTTGAGAAAATGAGTCTTGAAATATGCATGTTTTCGCTTGTTGCCATATTTTCACCTCGCATATCTCAACTACAGGCGGAGCTAACAAAGGTTTTATTTCATAACCTGGAGGGGGTCACCGAGTATATCACAAAATACAATCAGCACAACCGTCACGTTTACCATAATGGCGTATTAAATTGCGAAATATGCGCGTTTTGACCAAAATTTGCAAGATTGATGATTTTTTTGCAGGACTGGTGACTGTACCATTAAATAAGGTAAATTTATACATGACATAACAGCGCATTATTCCAAAAGCATGAGTTTAAAATTTCATATTGGTTTTCAGAACAGTTCCCAAAATATACTCATTGAAAGCAATGGAAAAAAGTGCATCTTCCCGTGATTGTGATTTTGGTACCCATTAAAAGAAATATTAATATCTCGTTAACTAAATTTAATCTCGTAAAACTGGGTGCTCCATAAGAGGATGTGGGTTTCACACACACATATATAGATTTTTTTTCAAAAAAATCGATTTATTACTTGACACCTTTTTTCACTCACTGGCTGATCTGAAATGGAACCACCCGTCTGCGAAAGACGCGATCTCGCAAAATTCTAGGCTATTGGTCATGATTAACACGCTTATATCCTGCTCCCTAGGCATGGGGTCCACCTGCCAGATCTCCCTACAAAGAGGCGACATGTGTGTTGCCACCTGTGTCTATAGGGGTAGACCAATGTTTCTGGTCGTCTACCTCGTTACAGGTTGATTCCCCGACATTTCTCTCTCTCTCTCTCTCTCTCTCTCTCTCCCTCCCCCTCCCCCCTCCCCAAGAGCAAACATAAAACCGTGTCAATTTTTGATGGCCCTGCGAGATGAAGCCAATTTGAGAATTTTTGGGTAAGTAAGTGTTCAATTTAAAAAGTGCAATTTAACATAGATGATTCTAACATTTAAGACCAGAAAAACCCAGGTATCTCGTCTATCTGCGGTGGAAAAAATTCTTCTATTTCAATGTCAATATCTGGGCATTACTTCCAGCACTATAACTACAGTATTTCCAGAAAATTTATGGAATGACCCAGCCAAATTAGGGCATGCAGCTCATCAATACACACCTTTATTTACAATACAGTGTATGATACTGATAGAGTAGGCTCCAGTAATTCGCATCTTCTTCACTTTTACCTCCTTCTTTTTCCACCGCAACTAGACCATATAACATAACTGGGTTTTGCTTATGTTTTAATTACAATATATTAAACGATCATAACTCGATTGTCAAGCCATAGGCTGACGCGAAAATGTTGGCAGAATTGGTAGTTAAAAGGCAATTTTTATTGACCATTTACTTTCCAAAATATGCATAACTATAAGCGCCAGAGCACAAGACCATCGAAAATTTATTGAACCTTTTCTCTCTCCCTTCTCTGAGAAAAAGGCGAAAATTAGAGCAAAATAATGTAACCAACCTGTATATCTATCAATTAATTAATCATTTATTAGCCTCCCTGCCTCAACAACCAACCTGTATATAGGAATAGACGGATAAAACACTGGGACCTCAGTGCAGCCCCTAAATTTTGTGGATACCTGCCCCGTGTGCCCCATCAGTACCAGTAACACGCTACTCCAGTGTCCTTGCAATGCCTTCTTCAGGGGTCCAAAGATGTGAAAATTGCAGGCCGATAGTTCGGGGCTGTATAGTGGATGTTGCAGTACCTTCCAGCAGAACCTCTTTAAGGTGGCAATGGTTGCATTTCCAATGTGAAGAAGTGTCATGCAGTAGCATGACTTGATGTGAGAGGAGGCTCGGCCGTTTCGACTTGGAATAGCCTTTCCAGTAAGTTGCAGTATTGTGCAGAGTTGATTGTTGCATGTGGTGGCAGAACATCAATGAACAGTTGTGCACAACAGTAAAAAAACAACTTTATAATAACTTTCCTGGCATTGGGCATTGTCATGCACTTGCAAGATGGAGCTAGGAGGATGGGTGTTTCCATTGCTTGCACCAGGACTCGTCTCCTGCAACATTACACAAGAAAAACAGAGTGTCTTCTTCAGGTGCTGCAGACTCACAAACATCTGCATCATCATCTGCTCACTTGAGTTGTGTTTCAGCACCCATTGTGCACAGACATTTCTGAACTTGAGGATTTGTGGACGATTTGTTTGCACCAACCTTTTATTGAGATTTGTTGCTCTGCAGATTGTAAGGGTCGTGACTTGTTTGTCATTTCGGATTGTGCCATCCACAGTGGCGAATGATTCATTAGAGATGACAGTGTGTCCCTGACCTGGTCTGGGTTTATTCTGGATTGATGTGCAGCCTTCTCAGTACCTTTTGCACCAATTGTTCAGTGTTCATCCTAAGCAGTGTTCACCATACACATGCTTCATTCGAGGATGGACGTCACCATTTGTGTCCCCTTCAACCACCAACCAACACATTACTTCTGCCCAGCCCCCGGTCACTCATATACCTTATAATAGGTCTAGTCAATAAGTACCCACCCCGGGTTGCCTGAATGGCGAGAGATGGACGCACTCAAAAATAGTCCCTGTGGGCATTGAGGCACTTGTCCCACTGTGACACAAGTCGTTAGATGCCGTGCTGGAAGAACTCCTGAGGCCGTTGGCTGAAGAACTCCCGAACAACCTGCGGTTGTCACTTCCTCGTCCGAGTGGAATTGGCGTCCCCGGAGTGCCTTTTTCAATGGGTCGAAGATGTGGAAGTCACAGGGTGAGAGGTCAGGACTGTAAGGAGGGTGTTCGAGGACTTCTCAGCCCATGATGCATAGGTGTTCCTTCGTGACATTTGCAGTATGGGGCCACGCATTGTCCTGAAGTCATGAAGGAACACCTGCGCAACATGGGTTGGGAAGTCCTCGAACACCCTCCTTACAGTCCTGACCTCTCACCCTGTGACTTCCACATCTTCGATCCATTGAAAAAGGCACTCCGGGGGCGCCACTTCCATTCAGACGAGGAAGTGACCACTGCTCTTCGGAGTTCTTTAGCCAGCAGCCTCAGCGGTTCTTCCAGCATGGCATCCAACGACTTGTGTCACAGTGGGACAAGTGCCTAAACACCCACGGGGACTATTTTTCAGTGCGTCCATCTCTCGCCATTCAGGCGACCTAGGGCGGGTACTTATTGACTAGACCTTATACATTGCTCCCACTGTGAGCTTAGCTCTTCTCCCCCACCGCTGGTTTGTCACAGCAGCCCTGCAGTCTGGCCCCACAGGTAGGTGGCGCCTTACCTAGCAGGCAATTCTGAACCATTTTGCTCGACTCCGATTGGCTGTAGTAGTACAGGCTGCCTGTACTACTCCAGCCAATCAGAGCCGAGCGAAATGATTCAGAATTGCCCACTAGGTAAGGCCAGGGTTACACCCCCCCTCCCCTCGGCCACCCTTAGGTAGTTGAGATCCGCCCTCCCGCATGCTGGTTTAAAATTCCATTTTTCTCTTGTGTTCTCTCATACACACACACATTTCATTTTATTTTATTTTAAAAAATTATATTGTAACTTATGACCACCCTTTGGAAATTACCTTTTCTGCCTATAGCAGTAAATCAAGCATTCAAAAAGGTGATTTTTTTGTGATCTTGCCTTTATTTCTTATTATTGTATTTGAAAAATATTTTAAAAAATTACTGCAACTCGCAGCTGCCCCTAGGCAAGTGCCTACTGTGCCTAATGGGAAATCTGGCGCTGGGTAAGGCACCACCTATCTTTGGGTCCAGACTTCAGCGCCGCTGTGGCAAACCCCCCTTGGTGGGGGAGAAGAGCTATAAGCTCACACAAAAAGGGGGGGGGGGAGTGGCCACCACCTGCTTCTGCTTGTTCAATTCTGGATGTTTCCATATCATCAGTTCAAAAAGAATTGTCCCAGTCATCCTGATGTGTGTGCTGCCCGCTCGACACACACCATGTAACTTACATGGTGTGTGTCGAGCGGCCAGCCCACACGTCAGGATGACTGGGACAGTTCTTTTTGCACTATTGATACAATACTAGGTTTCAAAATTCAGTTACTCCCAAAAAAGCTCTCTTCCTAACAATGCACATACCCATCCACACTAAGCCTACATTGAGCCAGGGAGCATAATTATACTACATAAGAGGTGCAAACATTCGATTTTTGCGTCTCTCTGTTTATAGGGCGTTGCCAAGGCTGGCGGTCATTTTGAAGTGTGTGGAACGCCAACGAGGTATAAATAGGGTACAGGCAGGCCGTCAAGGTCCGCCATCTTTGATGGTTTTGGCTGCCATGGCAATACACGGCAATAACAATTTACTTACCCATTCCTATATCGAATTCAAATTCGCGCGCGTTCTTGTGTGTGTAGTTGCCATGGCAGCCAAAACCATCAAAGATGGCGGACCCTATTTTTGCCTGTACCCTATTTATACCTCGTTGGCGTACCACACACTTCAAAATGGCCACCAGCCTTGGCAACGCCCTATAAACAGAGAGACGCGAACATCAAAGGCGCCGACAGAAAGGCGCCTCTTATGTAGTATATGCTCCCTGATTGAGCTTACAAACACATGCAGTGGTGTACCAATCTCTAATTTACAAGCAATGCTATGACTAGTGTCCCTTTTCCAATTGTGAAACCCTTACACCATGTACAGTACATACCTTGTCAGAGGAAGTGGTCAGATGCACTGTTAGTACAGGTTTAAAATCACCATTAGAAAAACACTCTCTTCATTCGCATTTTTCTAGGCCTAATGGTGGAGAGTGCATTGCTAATACCAGACCTAGCCAATGGTGACGCCCCCCNCCCCCCCCTACTGCACCCTTTAGAACCCCTCCACTTTGAATCCCCATAGAAAGAGAATCATCACTCATCAGTGACCAAAACGGCCGCGGCAGCTCCATATGCAAATTTCCTAAGCATCAATAACTACACACCAGCCCGCACATTTTTATGAACCCCTCCCCCTAAAAGACAAGAAGTTAGCAAAAGGGGGGCCATCCAACTGTAGTTAAAATAACATGTTCAACGAGTGTAAAATTAACACAATATTTTAATTTTGCAGTCAATCTGGAGTGCGCTGTTTGTTCAATTAAAGTAATACACTTGCTGCAATTACTGACCTTGTAATTTTATTTCCTCAGCAAGTTCTATGTTTACCAGTATTCAAAAGTTGTACAAGACACTGATCTGAGATCATATTTGTGGGAAAAGCAGCATAGAGTAGGCCAGTCCAAGAAACAATCTGACATCAAATACTCGAACGCCTTGTAAATTCTTACTTAATTGAAATGATGTAACAAGCATGGTACAGTGCTGTCATGTCAAGGTAGTAACTTTCTGGATATATGAAGTTCTTACAGAAATTGTTATGGTTTGTGTCATGAATTATTTGTTTTATGAAATAAGTAATTCTAAACCTTTTCCATTTTCCAGGTAACTGACAGCTACTGGACAGGGTTTTCGCTACACCATGATTGAGCAGACAAATCAGGAGGGATCAAACTCACTGCTGAGAATTCCCATGTCTAAGCAGCATGTGATGCCTGGTAAACTCTTATGTGAGCATGTGTATACCTGTGCCAGAATAAAAATTAAATTGGAAAATAATACCTCATGGCCAATAAGCTCAAAGAACCCCACATATTCCAAGGGGGTACTACGATACCTCTTCCATGGCATGTCACAATATATTAGAGTGATTCAGATGAAAACGAGCCATGGTCATATAGCTAATTTCCAGATGAGTTAATCGCGACATCTTATACACAAAACAAAGGCCATACCGGTGTAGCATTATAACACACCGACAGTTGGCCATTCGATCACTCGACACAGTCGCTGTATGCTTTTGTTCAGGACCCTGCTTGCTTTCATCTGAATGACCCTTATACAAGGGCCAGTGTAAACAAATTGAGAGTAATATTTTGTGAGAAAGAGGATCAGCTCACCACTCACATTGAGTGGCATAGTGTACAGCATGTCTTGGACCATTAGAACACCAATTCCTGTTCGAATATTTCATGATGCCAGGCGACAATGACAGGAAGTAGAACTAAGTTCACTTTCACCTCTGCTCTGCCAGTGTCAAGATGAAGGTTGTAGGTGAGGACCAATATTCAACTGGGAGGTGCGGAGTCAGTGATGGTAACGTCTCAGCTTGCTGAGTGAAAGGTCCCAGGTTCAATCCCCGCCTGGGAGTTTCCCTTTCACCTGTGTCAGGAGGGTCTCTGACCCGTGCCTTGGAGGTGTCTGGCAACCTAACTCCTGGGAAACAGCACATGACCCCTTTACTGACATTGCACTTGCACCCATGTTCCCTCCCCAAACATCCCTATCCTTACCCAATGTCCTTGTTTCCCTAAACCGTGAAGAAAAAATACAGAAAATTGGAAAAGAAAAATGGTGATGTTCCACCCCCCTACAGACCCGTAAGGGTCATCACAGGATACTAAAAACACACACACACAAAAAAAAAGAGGTGAGGACCAATATTCAATGTTGAGGATTTGCTTCCATTTCAAGAAAATAGCCATGGAGGCATATGACATGCTAAGATTATGGATATCAGATACCAGTCACCAGGTTCAGCAACAAGACATTGGAACTCTTCACAAACCCATGCTCACATAATTCTGCTTCTGCTGTGGAGTCAACGGCCTGCGGATCCATCGCATTAGGTGCAAATGTGTTGCACTTGCAAAATCGTGTGGACATGACCATCACAGACACCACACATTCTGGCAATGTCATCAACAGTTACATTATATGGCAATCATCCTGAACAATCACTGCACAGGTAGTGTTAATGAGTTTCCATCAGAACTCTGATGAGAGTCTGCAAACCTGATTCTTTGAAAGCTGATTACCAACCCTCGCTGAATGCTTTGCACCATCGGAATGCTGTGAAACACTTCTTCACCATACGCATGTCATACACCTCTGTGGCTGCTTTCTTCAAACAGCAGCAAAACCTCAACACTGAATATTGTTCCTAATGGAAGACCTCCATTTTGACACTGGCAAAGAGGAGGCAAATATGAGCCTAGGTCTACTTCCTGTGTCACCTTAGCCTGGCATCTCAGAATATTCGAACAGGAATTGATGTTATAATAGTCCAAGATATGCTTTACACGATGCCACTTACAGTGAGTCATCAACTAATTCTCTCTATCACATAAAAATCAGTCTCAATTTGTTTTGACTAGCCCTCGTAATGTCACACATGATTTAGTTATGAACAGTACCTGTAAATGTATTAGGTCCCTAATTGAATGATGTAAGCAAAACGGCTTACACTGTACACTACATTGTCCATTAGACTAGACTCAGCTTGAAGTGCTTGTATCACAAGTTTCCAATGTCATGGAACCGTTTGAGCTTCTCTGGGAAGTTGTCCTTATAAAGCACTGGATCAGCCCGGAACTCCACTGTCTTGAGAGGCATGGTCCCATATATGGCAGTGAAACGGTTGATACATTCTGACCGCTCCATCATGTGGCTAAGGTCTGCAGACAGCATCTCATTGTTGACGCACTCTGGGCACTTAAATTTCTTGCGTGGAGTCACCTGCACATCCAGAAGCAACAAATATCAATGTTGAAAATGAGTCACAGTAACTTACTTTAAGGCAGTTGGTAATCATTATCCAACACACCTCAATTGTGCAAGTTATAATACAGTGAAACCTGCCCATAACAGACTCTGGATGTAGCGGAAACCTACCCATTATGGAAATGGAAGGGATTTTTGGCTCCCTTCAGAGAATATCCCTGTTCATAAGCGAAATAAAAAGGTTTGCATTATCTCCTGCCAGTCACTAAAATAGAAACTACAGCCTGGTTCACTATCATATTCCAGGTGGCCTCTGAGTAACCCTTTTTGGACCACGTGTGTCTAGTAATTTCTGGAATTGCTATCAGCCTGTGGCCTTGGAAGAGATTTTTGAGGAAAGGGGGACTATTTATGATTGGAAAACCGGGTTTGTTGGGGGCAAAGAAGATTGTGACTCATGTGAAATAACGTAGGTGCCCTCCTGCCTTCATGGTTCAGTCCAGTGTTAAAATGTCAGGGAAGAGGAAGGGGTTGACCTTAGCTCAACATATTGTTGTCATCGGGCAAGTGGATAAGAGAGTATCTGTGAAAACTGGTGCCAAGATTTTTTTTCCACAAAGATGTGTAACACATGTCTAAAATAATACAGTGCTGTATACACTCATTTTGCACCATATTGAGGTAATGTATAGTGTTTATTTTTGCTCTCTTCCCCCTTTGCTCTCTTTCACCAGCAAAAAATATCAGAAACTCCTTGATCTGCATATAGCAGAAACCTGTTCATTACAGAAAATTTTTGGGGTCCCGTGCGATTCCGCTATACACAGGTTTCACTGTCTTTCAATTCAAGCATAGATATGGGTGATTATCCAAAAACCTACTATTTTCAAGGCAAAATTAACGAATTTCAAAATTTGTTTTACAAGTCTGAAAAACATTAGGTTGTGTCGGGAACACAAGCCGCAGCTTTTGACATGAATACGTCTTTTAAGTCGGATCACTATTGGGGGGAGTGAATTGATTGCTTATTATCAGTATTGAAGTCTGGACACGTATGGTAATCCTAAAGTCGGGACACTCAGGGTGACCCTCCTAATAATTTCCCTGCATGCCCCCCTGCATGCCCCCACCATGGGCCCCATGGCAGGCCCCCCTGGCAGGGTCCTGACTATAACACTCATGCCACTTCGGATATAGTAGACTCGGTTATAATAGCCTGTAGCGCTTTTCTGTAACGCTCGAGTTTGCCTCCATGCGGATCCGAATTTAGCCCTGCCTGTAACGCTTTTCTGTAACGCTCGAGTTTGGCTGCATGCCCCCCACTATACGGACCCGATTTTAAAGACGTATTCACGTCAAATAAATCACACTTAGGCCTACTCTATAGGTCACAAACAAGGCAAAAATTAAGGGGAACTACCTTTCATACTCTGAAATGGTTGAAACTAGTCATTTAAATTTAGCCACCAAGAAAGTGACAGATGGTGCCAGCTAGGAGAGGACATCACCAGTATTTCTGTGGCTCAGAAAATATTTAATCTAATCAAAGCCTGTACAGTTCTGGTCATATATCGAGGCAGCCACCAGAGACATTTTCTGAAGTGGCAGAAGAAGGAATCGAAGATAAGCATACTTCAAACATGGGCAAGCAAGATTCCTTCTTCTGCCGCTTCGGAAAATGTCTCTGGCGGTTGCCTCGATATATGACCAGAACTGTACTATCAGGTTCAAATACTTTTGGCCACTTTATCCTGGTCTTGAAGCAACCCTTAACACACAAACACCTCCTTAACGAGAGGTCTGTGCGAAGGGTTGCTTCAAGACCAGGATGAAGTGGCCAAAAGTATTTGAACCCGATAGTACATCTTCCAGGATCAGATGTGTCCAAATAACTAGTGTACCAAGTTTCATATCTTGATCACCGAATCCAAGCTCCCTATTCAAATAAAAACAAAACGCCTGTTGCACAGTTTGTTAGATACTGCAACTCCGCGAAAATGACCTCCAGTGGGATTGGTCATCATTGTCCCACATCCAGATATCTCGGATGCGTGGGAAAAAAAGCATAAGTCAATTAATTACTTTTTTTACTTATGCTCTTCTTCCCGCGCATCCGAGATATATTCAGAAGGGTCCAAAAAACTAGTGTACCAAGTTTCACATCTTTATCAACAAATCCAAGGTCACAATTCACATAGAGATGTATGATCCGCCCGTTAAATCTGGCAACCCCACGAGTGACTCACGCAGGGTCATCCATAGTGGCCCATTTTCAGACATGTTCAGGAGTGTCCAAAGACCAATTGCGGTGCCTCTACCGACTTGTATGCCTAAAATCCCACGGCAAGAGGAATAACCCAGATCACGATGACCCAGATATAACTGCCCTGCTCCCCTGCTCCATACTCATCAAAGTCACATTGTCCATCATCGCCTCCTCCTTCACTTGTTTACACCGGGAGGCATGTTGTGTGCAGGCGCCAACTGTCAATTGTCACTATTAAGCACTTAATCGCCCTGATTAGGCTATACAGCACTGGTTTGTAAAAAGCGCCTAATAGAGCAACGAAAATTCCACTTTAAACAGTACTGCTATAAGCGCATTTGCAGTCACTAACTAATCAGTTCTGAACAGGTAGGTCCGTTGCCTTGAGATGCCCTCTCGCCAAGCAGGTGGGCAGGTAGGAGAGGGATGGGATCGCCGCCTTCAATCTGCAGGCGTCTTTGGCAATATGCAGACTCGGATTAAAAAATTCATGGATGATGGAGGGGACCACTTTTGGTAAATTCTTTAGTCAGACCTAGTTTGGCATGATACAAGGTAAGTACATGTCCATTTTCATCGAGAACCATACCATATTTAAAAAGTTATTGAGAAATGTTTGGGTCTCCATTCAGGAGAATCACCCTGTAATAATTGGGAAGACCCATGAAGTGGCTGACACCTGGCGGCTGTCTCGGAAGCTCATTAATGGCGGACAAGGAGGGTTGCTCTCCGAGTCCTGCCATGCGTGGGAACAAGGAAAAAGGAAGTAAAATGGTGATAAGTAACAAATTATGTTTCGTGGTGGGATGAAACTCGAAGTTCTTATGGATCAGTAGCCTACCACTCATATAGAATGGTACGACTCGATATGGACGAAATGTTTATCCTGTTCCCAACCCCTGGGTCACCTGCATGTTTATAAAGTGTCGCAAGGAAGTCTGGGAAAGGGGAATCAAAATAAAGTAAAAAATATAAGAAAAAAAAAACCAGTCAAAGTGGGAAAATTTTAGGGAGAAAATTCACATGAAATCTACGTAAGCATTGTATAGTGCGGAAAACCAAACGACGATCTGACGTCCTCGTTTCTTACATTGTTGCTTTTTTGTTGACACTGTTTACTCATATTGTGCTGTCTTCTCTGAGGGTATTTCCATGGAAACCTTGACGTCAGATCGTTGTTTAGTTTTCCGCACTGTACCTCAGTGGTTCCCAACCAGGGGGGCGTGAGAGGATTTCAGGGGGGGCGTGAGGCCATGAGAAATATTTAAAATAACGTAACATGTTTCCGCTTGGCGCTGCTGGAAATATGAAGGGACTGACTTTTCTCCTCGCTAGTATCCGATGTGCTTACAGTGTAGGAAGATTCCACTGTACTTTGTCAGCTACATTCACCTAAATTTTGTGACCTTGAACCCCAAAAATTTTTTGCCTGCGGCGGGCTTATTGGCCCTTCGGTTGTTGCCCCTATTTCAACAGGTTTTCATTCCTCAGTTATAAAATTTTCTTTCAAGAAACTCTTGCTGAAATTTATTGGGGNGGGCGTGAGTGTTTGGTGAAAACTAAAAGGGGGGCGTCATGACGAAAAGGTTGGGAACCCCTGCTGTACCTGATTGAACATTTTGCTAATTAAATCTTTTATTTAAAATTCGGGATGGGTCATACAAGTAACCAGAGGTCCAGAAAAGGTTGTCCTTAGGGTCACGTCGAAATAAGGTAGGGAAAACTGCTGGGCATTGTGGATGAGCATTTAGTTCATAGAGTCATGCCATTCTTTATGAGCAGGACTGCTATTTGTGGACGTCGCAAAGTTCATAAGCATCAGCCATTGCGTCTTCCAGAGACAAAGCCTCACTTTTTGCCGAGAATTTCGCTATTAAATTCCCCCGCAGAATTACTCGTAGGAATTTATTTCTCATGGACATTGTCTGGACAATCGAAATTTCCTCTCAACGTTGGGGTCACGGTCATCCTTTTCCGAATCCTAGTTTGGCCGCAATTAATTCCCAAATGTCACCATGCACGTCTGGACCCACTCCCCTATCCAGCCCAGCCGCTCTCCCAGCTATTTGTATAGGTACCGGCTCAGCTACCTCTCTACCTCTGCCTGGGGCCTGCCCCACGGGACCACCCTGGCCATATGTGTACCCCTCCCTGTCCACATAAAGTGCTCAGCCCTGTCTACTGCTCTCCCTGCCTCATGCCAAGCTCATGCCCTGCCTGCTTGAGTACCCCGCCTGTCGCCCATCTTGGATTCGACTTCAGCGCCATGGGTCTCATAAATAGCAAAAGCAAAGATGGGAATGAGTAGGACCGGTTTTTTGTATTTTTCTCAAGAGTTTGGTCATTGGACTTGTTTTCGAAAGAACTGATTCAATTGGAGTGATATTCTTGAAGTAGAATAATTTGGGGTTACATTGAATTTCCATAAAAAGGGTTCTTGCCTGCTTTTAAATTAAAATTATAAATGTAGGGGAGACTGGGGCACAGTGGACCACGGGGCACAGTGGACCTTTCCATTTTAAAAATCGAAAAAGCCGCCAAATTTTTTTCATCTGGTACCTCGTGAAACAAGTCACTGCCATGCTCCTGCCAACATGGCTGGCAACAGCTAGCGATCGATCGATCGATAGATATCAAGCGAAATCGATTTGAAGATAAGTGAAGTAAATTACTAGCCCACAGTTTAAATGCCACTTCAGGCGTAGATGTTGGGCATGAGCCTGATATAAAAATCTTGTGGAATAGTGCCGCCCTTTGCCCATGAATTACCGCAAGTTTGGTAAGCCTAACTTGCAATCGAAGTTACAATCATAGCATTATGTCAGTTGCTGCTGTCCGGGGCACAGTGGTCCAGTCGTTTGCGGGGCACAGTGGTCCATGTACCACTGTGCCCCGAAATGCACACTGTGTCCCGCAATGAACAACTGTAAAAAAAATATGTGAGACAATTATTTAAAAAATGTGAATTAGGTAGAAAAAGGGCAAAACTGTGATTTTGACAAACCACCCTCCAAATGAACAACTGTAAAAAAAAAAAAGTGAGACAATGATTTTTAAAATGCGAATTAGGTAGAAAAAAGGGGCAAACTGTGATGTTGACACATCCTCAAATTGAACAGCTGTAAAAAAAATGTTAGGCAATGATAATAAACTTCTTGTGTGAATTAGGGGTCCCAATCACTTCCGGACCACTGTGCCCCACCTATCGGGGTACAGTGGACCATTTGCAGGGGGTCCCTTCTAAATTTTTTTAAAGCCAAAAGGATGGCACTGCCTGTGAATATAGTAGTGGCTTATGTTACCAAGGAGTATCTCCACCATGCCTGAAAATATTGGGTGTGTAGGTATAACAGGTAGGTATATAAAAATTCGAATGTGCAAAAGTGGTCCACTGTGCCCCGGTCTCCCCTACATTTCAGGACAAAAAATCTTGCCTTGATTGGTGATTTTCCTGTAACATTTGCAACAAGGAAGTTCATGGCAATATCCTCACAATTCATTCGACTGTCAACCCAGGCCTTGATGTCTCCAGGCATTGAAGTAGTGTACAAGAAATTCCAATACTGCCAAAGAAATTATGTGTTAAGTACAGTAGAGCTTCTGACAGGACAGATTGTTTCAAATACCTTGTGATAAAAAGCTGCACCAGTCAATACCATGGATATCTCATTGGTCCATTCTGACTCATACTTCCAGCGCTGGGTTGAATTGTCCCAGACATGGGTGCGAGAAGGGAAGCCAACAATACGGTCAGGAAACTCACGCCATACCTGTCAAGAGTTTAAGTATTTAGAAACTCACTGATCACCCAGTGATGATGGAAAAGGCGCTGATTATTAACCCAGTTATACTCTACAGACATGAGAAACATTTTGTAGCACAATGTCAGTTCCTGTTGCATTTTCTGAATATGTTGCCAATACGACACAAGAAAAAAATTATAATTCTAAAATAGTGACTTAAATGATGACAAAAACAATGTCATCATAAGTATGAGGACATCAGGACTCAATGGTTACCATAAAGGCAGAACAGATGAATGCTCAAAAGTTTAATGCCATTTAATGGATAGGTCACATAGTGCTTGTTTTTCCAAATGTTTATTATATTAATTTGTGGAATTCTTGGTAGCAATTTGCCTCAGTCACTAGTCAACAATGATTTTGGCACACAAACAATTTTAGCTGTTTCTAATGCATTCATATGTGCTGATTCTGATTATGAAGTCAAAGTGTGTCCATCACCCTCCATTTTTTTCTAACAGCCAGACCTTATTTTGCGGAAAGTACACTGCACATTGCTCAATATGCCTAATACAGTAAAACCTCAATATAATGCTCCTGCATATCAAGGGTGAGAGATCAGAAGGGTGTATGAACCATTTTTAACAAAAGTGGTTTTTTAGACATTTTCAAGAAAGTCTTATAGAATGGCTCTGTTGTGGGGAACACGTGTGTGGTTCAGGCATTTATCCCCCGCGACCTCGTTTGTGGTGCCGCCTAGGGGCGCGAACTCTGTATATAAGGCAGGGGGGGGCTTCCTGCCGGGGGCTCTCTCCTGTATCTGTTCACTCCAGCAATACACTGATTTAACCTCCTACCGGACTCTTATTCCCACACCCTGCGACCTAGCTAGGTCAGGGGTCAGGTCAAGGGTCCTGACACTGTCTGTCTGTCCGTCAGTGGACAGGTATCAGACAGACAGAGCTGTGTTATAAGACTTTTTTTCTTGAATCTAACAAACCATTTTTGTTAAAAATGGTTCATACGCCCTTCTGATCTATCACCCTCGAATAACGCTTTCCCACTTTTAACACCCCTTTTGTCCGGTCCCTGGATCATTTCCATAAGTTAAATTTTCCAGCGTATAACGCTATCCCACTTATAACGCTATTTTTGGGTGTTCCCTCGAAGAGCGTTATATCAAGGTTTTACTGTATGTGGTGAACAATGGTTTTGTTAATTGTGCCATTTTCACTTTTTTTTACTGGGTGGTTCCATTCAGATCAGCCAGTGAGTGTCAAAAGTTGTCAAGTCATAGTCATCGATTTTTGTGAAAAAAATATGTGAAACCCTCATCCAATTGAACATTTATGGAGCAATCAGTTTTACGAGATTAAATTTAGTTATCGAGATATTAATATTCCTTTTAAGGGGTACCAAAATCGCAATCACAGGAAGCTGCACCTTTTCCATTCCTTTCAATTAGTATATTTCCGGAACCGTTCCAAAAACCGCTATAAAATTTTAAATTCATGGTTTTGGAATAATGCACTGTTATGTAATGCATACATTTATCTTATTTAATGGGACAGTCACCTTCGAAAAAATCTATAATCTTGCATATTTTGGTCAAAATTCGCATATTTCTCAATTTAATACACCGTTATGGTGCTGATTATATTTTGTGATATACTTGGTGTCCCCCTAAAAGTTATTAAATAAAACCTTTGTTAACTCCGTGTGTAGTTCAGATATGCAAGGTGAAAATATGGAAACAAGCGAAAACATACATATTTCAAAAATTATTTTCTCAAAAAGGCAATTTTTAATTTTAATTTTTAATTTTACACAGACAGACATGCTATAAAATGAAGTAGTGTCAAAACCGGGGCTAAATTTTTTATAAGTGAGATACAAATTTTTGTATGGTGACAACTTTTGTCATTGTCCTACTTCAAATAAATATTTACTCAAAGACGAAATTTAAAATATTAATTTTAATCGTTATACTTTGTATAACAAAGTAGCATGAGTTATAATATAAAATTATATCAAAATTCGGTATATATTTGTATTAGTGAGATAGGAATTTATTTCAGTGGTGATTTTTGTTTCTATGCAACAACATGCAAATTTCAAAAATTAATATCTCGAAACACCATTTTTAATATGCAATATTTTAAATATTTCATAAAGAAAGGACTGGCTGTGATAAAATAATATGAAAACCTGGTCTAGATTCTTGATAAATGAGATACAAATTTATGAAAAGTGGTATTTTTTGCTGTCATTTAATATAATTTCCTACATTCCATAGCTTTTGGGCTGTAGGGCCATCCATGCCCTGAAGCCCTGAAGGTTCTTGAAAGCATTTCATAGCTCATGAAGATGGTTACGAAAGTGGGTCCATTTTACATATAATTCCCCAGTGCCCTCTGTTGACCATTATGGAAGGTTTCCAGATTAGTTGTTGACATTTATTTTATGTAGGTTATGACTTTAGAAGTAATTGCAACTGCAAGGATGTTGAAAGACACTAACTGGAAGCAAAAAATACCACTTTTAATAAATTTGTATCTCATTTATCAAGAATCTAGACCAGGCTTTCTTATTATTTTATCACAGAACAAGTCCTTTCTTTATGATATATTAAAAATATTACATTTTTTTTTGTTTTGTTTTTTTGCCTGTACCCCATTATCGGACCTTGGGCCCTTATTAGGGGAGTGGCATACCACTATTTTTTGGGAACCATATAATATATATATGTTAATTGTTCCAAGGGTAAGTATAGGAGGGGATGTGCAAAGTGCAAGTGCGCTGTCGTTAATTGGTCATTTTGTGAACTCCCCCGGGTGGCTTAGTCTATCGGATATTGCCACCCGAAACGAAGCCAGAGATGGCCCAACTCTGCACGAAAGAAGGTGGGAACCCCGGGTGGGGATTGAACCCGAGACCTTAACTTCCGTGGGTACGCGCGTTACCGCGGCGCCACTCCGTCTCCCTAAAAAAAAAATATTACATATTAAAAATTGTGTTTTAGAGATATTAATTTTTGAATTCGCATGTTGTTGCATAGAAACAAAAATCACCACTCTGAAATAAATTCCTATCTTACTTAATACAAATATATACCGCATTTTGATATAATTTTATATTCTAACTCATGCTACTTTGTTATACAAAATATAATGATTAAATATTTTAAATTGCTTCTTTGAGTAAATATTTATTTGAAGTAGGACAATGACAAAAGTTGTCACCATACAAAAATTTGTATCTCACTTATAAAAAATTTAGCCCCGGTTTTGACACTACTTCATTTTATAACGTCGACGCCTAAGGATTATATTGTCGTATGTCCACGTTTTAACAATGGACATACGACAATATAATCCTTAGGCGTCGACATGTCTGTCCGCGTAAAATTAAAAATTAAAAATTGCCTTTTTGAGAAAAGAATTTTTGATATATGCATGTTTTCACTTGTTGCCATATTTTCACCTTGCATATCTTTACACACAGAGCTAACAAAGGTTCTATTTAATAACCTTTAGGGGGACACCAAGTATATCACAAAATATAATTAGCACAATCGTCGCGCTTACCATAACGGTGTATTGAATTGCAAATATGCGAATTTTGACCAAAGTATGCAAGATTGGAGATATTTTTGAAGGTGACTGTCCCAATAAATAAGATAAATGTATGCATTACATAACAGTGCATTATTCCAAAACCACGAATTTAAAATTTCATACCGGTTTTTGGAACGGTTCTGGAAATCATACTCATTGAAAGGAAGGGAAAAAGTGTATCGTCCCATGATTGAGATTTTGGTACCCCTTAAAAGAAATATTAATATCTCGATAAGACGATAACTAAATTTAATCTCGTAAAACTGATTGCTCCATAAAGGTTCAATTGGATGAGGGTTTCACATATAATTTTGTCACATAAATCGATGACTATGACTTGACACCCACTGGCTGATCTGAAATGGAACCACTGGGCAATTCCACGTGAACGTGATCACCTTTTTCACGAAAAAATTTGCCCGTCGATGAGTGTGAGATATGTTTGAGTCCATGTAAAGTCATGACCTTTCCCATAAGGATTTGGTCCGCCGATGCGTGGTTGCCTATCTACAGGCGCTAATTGCACTTGGATCACGGTTAGAGGCGCCCCCCTATTACATTTACATGACAACGTAAATGCATGATGTAATACATGTTTCATGTGTGAAATTGTCTCCTCTTTCCGACAAAAATAGTCACTTTCCGGTAGCTATGCAAATTCATGTCAAAATGCGACATTTTTGCAAACAAATGACATTTTCAAAAAGAGAGCCAAAGTCAAATGGCATTATATTGATATCAAAATACACCTCACTGTGTCCTCTATCAGTGGTACAAACGGAATTTTGGAATACGAAATGGTTCCGGAGCTATAGGTACTGACGTGGAGCGCTGCGCTAGTGGAGGAAACAGATATTTTTTTTTTACTCATCAGTGAATCACCAGAGAACAAAAGATGAACTGCGCAAAAGATTTTCTATGGCGAGGACAATCCCTGGAACATTACACTTCCATTGTTTTATTCCCAACCATGAGAAGAAGGAGTTGATTGTAAAAAAATTCTCTTCTTTCACAAACTGTGAAGTATTTACCATAGAATAGTAAGAATAAATGAAAATTCCTTGGTCATGTTCAACAAAGTTTCAATTTTCACAAGTGTCAAGTGTTAAAATATGACGGATTAGTTAGAATAAAAAATGAACATTCACTGTTGAGACTTGTACCATACAGGGTGCGGAAAATTTAATCTACCTTCGCTTTGGGGAATGGTAGGGGGCTTCCAAACGATCATTTTAAATATGTGAATCGTGGGTCTCCGAATCATAGTTACCGAGATAATTATCATGAAAAAGTGCATTATCCCATATTATACGTTTCGGATACTGCTTACGGCCATTCCCTGCTACTCCTGCCAGGATCGTAAATTGAAATTAAATTACCTGGTAAAACCTTAAATTTAAATGAAAAAGGTAAGGTCGCGTGGAGGGACGCATACGTGCCAGGATATTTTATACCTTGTGTGTAAAGCACATTATCTCGGTCATTATGCGTCTGAGACCCATGTTGCACATACTCAAAGTGATCGCCTGGAACCCCTCTATAACTTCCCAAAGCGAAGGTAGATTAAATTTCCGCACCCTGTAGACTATAATGGAATTGCACTCCTGCACCTCTCCACGTCAGTACCTATAGCTCTGGAACCATTTCGTATTCCAAAATTCCGTTTGTACCACTGATAGAGGACACTGTGATGTGTATTTTGATATCAATATAATGCCATTTGACTTTGGCTCTCTTTTTGAAAATGTCATTTGTTTGCAAAAATGTCGCATTTTGACATGAATTTGCACAGCTACCGGAAAGTGACTATTTTTGTCAGAAAGAGGAAACAATTTTACACATGAAACATGTATTACATCATGCATTTACGTTGTCATGTAAATGTAATAGGGGGGCACCTATAACCGTGATCCAAGTGCAATTAGCGCCTGTAGATAGGCAACCACGCATCGGCGGACCAAATCGTTATGGGAAAGGTCATGACTTTACATGGACTCAAACATATCTCACACTCATCGACGGGCAAATTTTTTCGTGAAAAAGGTGATCACGTTCACGTGGAATTGCCCCACTATGCGCTGATTTTGAATTTGAAGTCAGAATGTTTCTATCGGCATCCATTTTCTTGTAACAGGCCTTACACTCTCGAGAGTAGGTCTACTTTTCATAGCTCAATATAATTAATTTATTGGGCAACATTGGGTTTTGTGTAAGGCTCCAAGTTGGCCAGTCTCTCACTAGCTCTCGAGACTTTCTTTCTTAACCTACACCAAAGTACGAGGGTGGTTCAATATATAAGATTCCTGGGTCTGGAATATTGAGAAAACATTAACAGCGGTTATGTGGTGTACATGTAAAATTAGCCACTCATTTCAGGGTCACATACTGCACATGGCTGTTCCCGTGTGACCACGTGCACCTCATTGATCAAAAAAAGCTCGCCACAGAAAGTGGGTTCGTGCTCTTCTGCTTCATTTTCTGGACACAGGGGAAACAATCATTGCTTTTCCTTATTATCTAACCTTGGATGAACTGAAAACTGCATTTTGTAACAATAGGTCAGGTCTCTGCACCTCTGGTGTCATTCAATTTGACGATAATGCCAGCCCCCGTGCACCCCAACTCAGCTGGCTGCACAAAGCCATTGCAGATTTCAGTTCGGAATGCCCTGACCATTCTTATTTGGTCCCTCGAGATTTCCACATACTCTTTCCAAGTTTGAAGAAGGGATTGGAAGGTTACCCTTTTCATACCAACCATCAAGCATCGCATATCAGTGCGCCATCTCCTTACGGCCTAGAGCCCTACTTTCTTGCGGGGTTTCAAAAAGTTGGTGAAGAATTGGGATATATTTATTTTTTATTTTTTTATTTATTTTTTTTATTTCACTACCCCTTGCTCAGTACATTACATCCTGCTTCGGGGGGTGGCATACCACCATCAGTTTTCTGTATATTTTCCACTTCATTCACCGGTGCAAGGAAACAAGGACAATGGGAAAGGATAGGGATTTTTGGGGAGGGAACATGGGTGCAAGGTGCAATGTCGTAGCTAATGGGTCATGTGCTGTTCCCCAGGAGGTTAGGTTGCCAGACACCTCCTTGGTGCAGGTCAGAGACCCTCCTGACGCAGGTGAAAGGAAAGTTCCCCAGGCGGGGATCCAACCTGGGGCCTTTCACTCAGCAAGCCGTGACAATCACGGCCACCACACCTCCCCCAAGAATTGGGATATATGACTTGACATTGAAGCTGATTATGTTGATAAGTGAAGAAACATAGAGTGGAATTTTTGCCCCACTGCTAGTTACTGCTAACCTAGCAGTACCATTGCCAACACTGGTACTGCTAAGTTAGCAGTAACTAGCAGTGGCATGAAAATTCCACCCAGTGCGCCTAACTGGAAACATAAATTTCTTTTATAAAAATAAAGTTGCTGCAATACGGCAGACCCAGGAAACTTACAGTTGAAACCGGATATAACAGCCTCAGCTATAACCGACTCGGTTATAACATACTCGAAAGGCCGGTCCCAGCATACTTCCATAAGGCCCTGTGTGTTTTAAATCTTGATATAACAGACTCATTTTCACTTCACCTCGGCTGTAAGACCATTTTTTGGCCCCTTGCCTTGATGGGGAAATATGCTGTTTTTGATTACTTATCTTCCTTTCCCATCTGTCACTGATCTAACACTTGCCTAGAAGGTCAAAATCATTGTTCTTTGGTATATTGGACCAAAAGGAGACAGCAGGAGAAAATGGCATTTTTTTTTTTGTCCTGCGTATTTTGCGGATAGTTTCATTCAGCAGTATGCAGTCATGTGCATTATAAGCATATGGAAAGCAGAAAAGTGTATTCGTTGCAAAGGTGGTGTTGTGGCTATAACAGACATCGGTTGTAACAGACTAATTTCCGCTGTCCCTTGCAGTCTGATATATCCAGATTCAACATATACTGTATATTGAACCACCCTGGTATCTTTTAGCCTCATCTTTTTCTTTAAAACTGTTAGCCTTCTTAGGTTTTATTATGCATAGAGAGAGCATGAATAAGAGATATTGAGTCATGAATTGACTTTCTCACAACCACAATGGGGAAGTAGCCTTCATTTTGGAAACTGCATAATAAATTCGCCCATATTTTTTGGATTTTTTTGGCATATTCCGTTTTAAGATATCAGCTTT
>JYFJ02005945.1:0-21910 GCA_000934665.2 Catajapyx aquilonaris
TGCGATTAATAAAGATGGAACCTTCAACGACTTAAACTGCAATAGTCAGGAACCTTTCATTTGTAAGAGGAGTCTGACTACCTCACCAACAGGTAATAAACTCTCTTTGTCTTTTTAAAGAGTGTTGATTGGCTGTCTGATTTCTTGCAGAAAAGACGCCTGCTTATGATGATTCCTCTGAGTCAATCCTGGTAGAGTTTGGCACGACCTTTGAATTACCATATGCAGAGTCACCGTCTTCAAAGGAAGAAGTGCATCAAGCGCCAGCTGCACGACACTTCACAATAAAAGTTACTCTCAGCTGGGTGAATAGCATTGCTGTAGTTGTTGGAGTATCGTTACTTTTCTTAGCTACTGGAATTCTGATTGGGGTATGTAAAATAAATTATTGTCTTATAAAATGTCCTAAATAAAAATACTTGTCAAATTTTTTCTTGGTACAGATTATGTATTGGGCGTGCACAAGACCTGGTGAGTATCAGGGAGTAGTGCCAGAAGGACAGCAAGATGAAAGCAATCCAAGTGAACATTGTAATACAGACCAAGCACCACAAAATCTGGGCTCCACGTGAGAAAGAATACTACACTGTGCCTACATATGCCCAGCGGGTCCTGTATGTCGATGTCTACATTTTTGGCCACATTTCCGTACTGTATATCAATGGAGAACATTGCTCAGAATTGAAAATATATTTGTGCTTTCTGATTATTTACACTACATTTCCACATAAATCATTTTTGTGGATTGATCCCTTATTGCATAACACCGTCCATATTATTAGTAAAAAAATATGTCATAATGATGTTTCCATGATGTCCACGATATCATGGTAGTTTGGGGCGCGAAATTAAAATTCAGCCACCAGCAGAATAAATTACTGCTCCAACGTTTAATAAAATTAAGGTGTAGGTAAGCAAATAAATTTCATCATGAACTGTAATAATAATATTATGATCGTCCACATTCAATAAAGTCAGATAGTATTGCCTGTTAAGGCCATTTCACAAAAAGATTTTGCGGCAGCGTCAAGCGGCAAACGCGTCGGAGTGCAGTTCACATAAATTTTTTGCCGCGCGTCGGAGTTTGTCGCGCGACAAATACGCCGCACTGCAAGAACTGGCCAGCCAGAATTTGTCGCTCGTTGAATATGGCGCAGCCAATAGGGAGTCGTGGTTGTCGGTCACGTGACTGCGTGTCTTTTGTTTCCCAGACTTGTCGCTAGTCGTCAGTCGTGTCGCAGCTCTTTTTGTGTTTGCACACGCGGCTAACCGAGGCGATGCGACAAATGCCCCGCGACAAATATGCCACAACGCGCGCCGTTTGCCGCGCGTTTTTTTTTTTTGTGAAATGGCCAAATACATTCCAGAGATTGGCGATTGGCCAAGCCACAATAACGCTCGTTGGCCTGCGACGCACAAAGATGGACAGTATTGTTGGGCGGATACACAACCCA
Organism: Catajapyx aquilonaris; assembly: GCA_000934665.2. Classification (NCBI taxonomy): domain Eukaryota; kingdom Metazoa; phylum Arthropoda; class Diplura; order Dicellurata; family Japygidae; genus Catajapyx; species Catajapyx aquilonaris. The sequence continues at coordinate 1,455 of JYFJ02005945.1, forward strand.
CAATAAGCGCTCAGAACGGTATAGGCTCGCAACTAACTAAAATCATCGGGGAATGCGACGAACGGTGCCTGTCAGGGCCACAACATAAGACAGACCTGGTGCGGTCACCCCAAAGCCCCACAGCCACAACGGCTCCATCCATCGCCCCATCACCTCCATAAAAGCAGTAACGATGAGAACTAGCTGTGGCTGTTTTAAAACGACCAGAACTAGGTCTGGTCGACCGTTTGCCTGGTTTGAGCCTAACAGCTATTATAGATAATTAATTTTTTGAATCACCTGTGGTAGTTACGGAAGACGATTATTCACCTATTGATAACACACGTCCAACGCGTGTTGATATTCTGTATAGGCGGCTTAAAATAGGCCCACATGGATAGGGTGCCATATCGGTAATGAGCCAATTGCAGCAGCGAACTGTCTTCATCATAAAAGGCAAGATAAAAGGTCAGTTTGAAAAAGATAGCAGGTAATTCTGGGAGCTTGTGATTGATAAAAGACCTTCCCTTTTGTGCTGTAGTAGTGTAGAGCAAACTATGTTGAGAAGTTCATGTGCCGATTACTATACCACACCTCTTCATTCTGACAACTGATTGCGATGTTTTTCTTCAGAACTCACCTTTCTTTACACAACACAATGATAAGTAGTCATGACCTGACCGATTATGCTTAGGACCATTGCAACTGAAAGAGTTATAATGGATGGGAGCACTTCTTTATCTGCTCTCTTTTCCTACTCTATTAAATTATGGAGTTATTAGCTCTTGTGGATATCCATTGTGGTCCGAATTCGTCCGAATTGGTCGTAGTACTGCTACTATGGGGTAGGTTTACACGGGTTCTATTACAAGCTTCACAAGTACGGATTATGCGCAGTAATTATTAAGTACATACCATCTTAGTGATTTATCGTAAAATAATTCCATACTGATATATTTTTAATTGCTTCCATTTCCAGCAGTAGCATGTGCAGGTCGTATCAACAACCACTGCTGGAAGCTGACTCCAGATCACAAGACCTCCTACCTTGCAGTGTCCAGACCCATGTCCTGGACTGAAGGAAATCAGTACTGCCGTGATGTTGGTGGAAATCTACTGGTCATTCAATCAGTGAAAGATCAGGTAACCCGATCACCAATTTTGTGATATAGCCCAGTAGGGCCTCATCACTTTTTCACCTTGATTTCATTTTTTATGCCATTGACTTTTACATTTTTAAATTCTAATATTTTCCAATTTTGAGCTCAATAGTGAAACTATTCAAATGGGTGTGTGAACAATTAGGTGTTTCGTGTTCCATTCCCAGTGTGAATTAAAAATTCATTTCATTCACGTGCTTCCTTTCGTTCGTTGGCAGTTATTCTACCAGAAAATCAACAATAATAATGAGATGTTCTGGATCGGATTGGAATATAATAATATCCACGAAAAATGGCAGTGGATAGATCACAGCGTCTTGGATGTCAGAATAACGTAAGTGTCCACTCTCTTAACAACATACATGTAACGTATCAGTTTTATTAATTGGGTCTCTGCGACTTATTCTCATTTTGATATGGTTGCAAATGACAATTATTTCAAGCATATCATGGGGACCATGCTGAATTTTGAAGGGACATCATGAACCAATGACATAAATATTAATCAAAAGTTACCTTTCAGGCCATGGGATCACTGGGAACCTGACACAGGTGATCCAGGACAAGGGTGCGTTGAATACATGCGAGGCACTGCTGACATAAACGATGTGCATTGTCGTCGAAAAAAATGCGGCATCTGTTACACAGGTGTTGTACTCAAATCCCTCGCCATATCCTATACATGGTGTTCCAAGGGGAATATCTATAGTGGTTTCAAATTAAAATTCCTCCACATTTTCACAGGTTCAGAAGCCCTCACGCACCTTCCTGTGCCGTTCAACTATTCCTCGTTGGATTTTGTCAGGGAATGGAAAACGTGGAAGTCAGCTTATCTGGAGTGCAGAAAGAGAGGATGGTCACTGGTCAAGCTACGTACATGGCGTGAAAGAGTGAGAGCATAGCAATTAGGCCATATTCATCTATTTGTGTTTCAACCATTGTTTCAACTTGCAGGCAGTTCTGAATTATTATATACTTCATGATAAAAGTGGATGTAGGTCCTATTGGTTGGAAAGAGACAGAAAGGTTCTTTCCAAAATGAAATGGGCAAATCCTAATGTTCATTTGCTGTGAGTGATTTTGAAACCACATAGTCACAACTATGTGGTTTCAAAATCACCACAATGACTTAATAATTGCAGGGAATATTCGATACCGGAAATGCCAGAAAATGCCAATGAAAACTGTGCAGCAATGAGTAACGGATCGCTCTCAGATCTTCCATGTACCGAAAAGTTACCTGTGGTGTGCACAAAAGGTTCGATGGTTTATATCTGTATAGCTTTGCCACATAGTAGGCCTACTGTACATTACGATATGTTGAAGTAACATTTATTGTAACTCCCTTACAGCTCATAAGATAACTGAATACGATCAAGACCCAAGGACTATCTTCATATGCTTCAATTATTCAACGCTTATGGAAGTGGTGATAGTCATGGTACACATTATGGAATATTTGTTCCTTTACAGGGACACGCCACTCAAAAAAACAAGTTTGGCTTTAAAAATCGGGCAAAAAATCCCGAATCCGACGGTGCAATTCGTTTTTCGCTACGCGGAACGGTAATCCCAGGGCGAGGTGTCAAAGTGTGTCGTCTGCTAATGAGCAGCGCCGCCACGCGGTGAAGAGGGGAACTGGAGGGCTGCACCGCTCTGGGATGGGCCTAAGCGCGCGGGCAGGCGGGAGCAGCCCTCCAGTTCCCAAGGTCCCGAGGGCGTCGCTGGCAGACGGCCAGCTTCTAGTACTATTTGAATTTCCCCACTTTGACCCCTCGCCCTGGGATTACCGTTCCGCGTAGCGAAAAACGGATTGCACCTTCGGATTCAGGATTTTTTGCCCGATATTTAGAGCCAATATAGCTGATTTATTGTGTATATTCACAGAAAAAGCTAAGTCAGACTCAATTTTTGCAGGTTTTTGGAGTTTTTTGCATATTTTGTGGAGAACGATATCAACCAGTCAAAATGTTTCAAAGTGCAATCAATCACTGGAAAAATGGAAAGAAAGTTTGGAATGATTTTACCAATCAGAATTCAGAGAATAATTTTTCATATATGACTGACCAATTACAATCTGTCAGCTGCTATTCAGAGGAAACCGATAACTACACGTAAGTGGTGTACTCAGAGATAATAAGAAAGCATTAACATTTTCACATACATTAATGTTACATACAGAAAGTATACCGATGTGGAAACTGGCATTCCTAATAAGGAAGATTTTGGCCAAAAGATCACCCCTCCTGATGAGCAGGATAGCAATAATTGCAGCATGTGCGGAATAGGTAAGAATAATATGACTGTTTAACACCAGGAAGTCAATTATGGAAGAAGTATTGACATTTTGCACGAGTGTACTAAATATTGCTCTAAATAGTTTGCAGAATAATAAGCTGTGTAAACCATATCCATTTACAGGACTTGAATTTGAAGGGACATACGACGAGGAAATTTGCGAGTACATGGACTTATGGTAAGCTCTACACTTTAATGTGGTTATGGCTGGTATTAATATCTTGTTATACATTTCAGTAAAAAATGCAAAGAGGAGATGGAAATGAATGAAATCAATCTAGGTGGAAAGTAATCAATGTTGGAATAATTCATATGGCCAATTTAATCATTGTAATATTATTATTAAATATTGTCATCTCACGTGTAAAAATAATAAAGTATACTAACAGCTTTTAAACCAAACTCTGCGTTTGTTTTTCTATGAGAGTTTCTTCTGTCAGCTTGTCATGATGTTTTTTCAGGTGTGCATAAATCATCACTACGGAAACACTTTATATTTTGTTAGGCAAAAATTAACTTTAGGTTTGACTGGAAAAGGTGCTGGATACTTTTGATCTTTTGTGTGACACTTTTGTTTGACAACCAACTCTGAAGGTCAGCTAACAATCCCCTTATAGTAACGTTGTCGGTGATTATTCTAGTTGACACGAGACCAAACAATTATGTGTTCCGATTCATCGTTCGATGAACTTCGCTCATTAGCCAAGTAGGCCTACAAATGCATATAACACCAATTTTTGTAAGTTGTATAATGACGCTAATTTTACAACAATCAGTCTTACAGAATCGCCACGTGTAATCGACAGCGATAAAGTTTCCGTCGGAGTGGATCATGCCATTGTTGAAGTCGCGATACCATCAGTCGGCTTGGTGCTTGTGGTAAGACACCCTATCATTTTGTGTGATTTATTCACTGTTATTGACGCTTCTAAACACAGGCGATAACGGCATTTGTGTGCTTTATACGCTGGAAATTCAACAGATGGGATTGGTTTTCATCATGGGGTTTCTGCTCCAGGGAGACCAACCCTAGCACCACCCAATCAGGTCAGTTTTTGAACATGCGTTAGTGGGGACTACCAGCAGGTGGGGGTAGAGAGTAAGGATTTATTGTCTAATGAGGCTTCTCATGGGTAATAATATTATTATCGAAATTAATGATGTAATTTTTGCAAATTGTGCATTTAAAACCTAATTATTTTATTCCTCCCCCAGAAGCATCCTTTTACGTACCTTGATGTGGTACCCCCGGCGATGATTGAGTACTCACCTGAAGTGATTCCAAATATACTCGGAAGTCACACATACTTAACACGCAGCTTGTGGACACTGCAGTAAGATCAGTAGTGTAGAAATTAAATGTTCATCACACACATTGTGCATTATAATTTATTAACACTTGTAGACATACATTTCTTATGATTAAGGTATTGCACACAAAGCATTTATTTCAAGAACATAGTTTTTTCGCGTTTTTGGTACCGCATGCGTAGTGAATAGTCAGACCGAGATGTCCATATCTCGAGCAGGAACACTACCAGAGCCAGGGAGAAGCCCACTTCCAGCGAATAGAAAAACCTGACCATCAACCAGCTCTGCTGCCATCTGTCTTTCTCTGCGTCTCCATCCTCTACTTTCCGAATCTCCTTCTGAACAGATATCAGATTGTCATCCAAGTTCGACAGATGAAAGGAAATACCAGCCTGCACGTACAACCCTACCTTGCGTCGTACCGTATCACAGTAGAAACAGGCTTTGTCAGTGGCAACCACTATAGTCAGGGTCGGAAAGTCTGTCCGGATCACCTTCACATTCTGTGCGTCGCCCATCCTCAACTTGGCGTGCTCCTTCAGCACAAACTCGTTGGTGAAGAAGGCGTACCGCTCCGTTAGAACCTTTCGAATGAGGAGGTCAGTGTCTACGATGCTCTGCATTCTGGACATGGTCAGGTTGTGCAGAGTGGACACTGGGTTTAGGAACGCCTCGGGATAATATTTTAGAGGCCAGTCGGTGGCTAGGGTGTACTGCTCCTTGCTGTAGACAAGGTCTTCTAAGGAGTTGATTGAAGACTGGGATGGGATAACGGTGTATGAGGTGAGGATGGAGGTGTACATGGTGCCGATGACTAGGCAGAGGAGAAGCCAGAAGCACATGAACCACATCATGTAGGGCTTCTTGTGGGGAAGGGTGACACTCTGGCAAAGGTACGGAGGAAATATCAAGGTCCAGAAGAGCTTGGACAGTGATGATTTGTCAATGACGCTGATGATGACGGTCACCAGGAGAGTGCAGCCGATGATGCAGCCCCAGGAGGCGAGGGTGAAAGGCTTCCAGATGTCTGACCACTGAAGACTTGGAGGGACCACAACAGCAAAGCCAATGGCGTCTTCTTTGTAAGGTATTGCTTCGTAGTAGGCGGAGGTACTGGCAAACGGAATTGAATTTTCCTGTAAATGCACCCCATAGGCTTGACCCCATGGTACTTCCAACACGGTGAAATTAAGGTATCGACCCAGGGTCCAACTCATGGGCGAGACGTCGATAATTTGTACTATACGCCCCTGGAAGTTTGTGGTCCAATCGGGAAACATAACGCTGTCATTATCACTCAGAGGGACTATCTTCGGGTCACCATTGTCACAAAAATGACACCAACTGTATCTTAGATTGTCACCGACACCTAGTTTGTACTTGAGACGCACAGTGGAGTCGTGGGTCATGAGGTCACGGACATTATCTTCGTCACCTGCCAGAATCACATAGTCCTGATGATTGATCCTGCCTTTAAGCTGAATGGTTCTGTCCATCACTAAGGGTAACTGCTCCAGACCAGATTGGATCACATTTACGTAACACTGAGCAGTTCTTTGGTAAACGTAGTTAAAGTACGTGTAGTTCAAATCAGGTGGACAGTCTCCAATATTTACCAGCATCCATGGTACAACCCGGTGTTGAAGCAGCACTGACACATCGACTCGTGTGTCACTTGCAAATGCCAATGTGCACTGGGATGTCTGATCGCTGTTCAAAATGGTGTGAATGTGCCGCAACCGTAAGTCAGGCTGAATGTCCACTACCGATACCGGTACGTTTTGCACAGAAGTGATTGCCAGAAGTAGGAGAACCACAATGAGCTCCATGATCTCGACCACTGGTGTCCACTGACTCCTAGACAGGCCCAAATGGTCAATGACAACTTGAGCGACAAACGACCTTTCTAAGAAACCTGACTGCAGGCACTTTGAATAATTATGATGGGTGTACACTTATGGAGATGAGTATAACACGACACCTTGACAGGACTGGCTGCTTATTTGCACGTAGTCACAACAGGTTATTCTGGAAATGCTTTTGCCCACGCAAAGGTGAGCACGCGAAGTTTTTTTCTGGCAGAATACACAATATACACTAATGTCATAAGTACATACAAGTATAGGCCAGCTTTTATGGGGGACGGTATTTGAAAGCTGAATTCTGGTTGAGTTGTTGACTTTGAATGAGGTCCGAATGACCTAGCGTCAATCACACCGTAACAAATAGTGAAGTGACATAAAGACATCTCTTTACAACGAGATTTGGAAAATGCCGCAGACGACTTCAGGAGAAGGAGTCAAACAGATGAAGGCGTCTGGAGCCAAAAAAGTCACTCGAACAAGCTCATTAGAGGTGGAAATTTTTTATAAAATTTATTAAAATCATCTAAATGAAATCATTGGCCACGATCTTGTGGCTTTCTTGTACGTAGAAGTCATCATTTGCACCCCAAATATAATACAACATACTGATATTAATATACTGTAAGTACCGGTAAGTACTGTACATAATTTTTTAAAAATTTTACATATGGAATTTACGAAAGTAATTATCTTTTTTATGCCCTATATTTACATGACAATGGAGTCGAGCAGTAACAATTTCAAGCATAAACACAATAAGAGCAAGGGTGTAACCAACTTTGAGTGAAGACAAGAAGGAAAGAAGAATCCAAATTTGCTGCCACCTGTCGTCCTCTGGAGGGTCGTCATCGTCCATCATCTCTTTGTGTATGTTCTGGTAGTCCTCATCCAATCCTCCGAAGTGCTTTCCTGCCCCTGATTGCAGATACAGCGCCACACCTCGACGGACAGACTCGAAGAAGTACCATCCTTTGCCCATAGCCACCACTATAATCAGGGCCGGAAAGTCAGTGCCTATCATCCTCACATTCTCTGCGTCACCCATCTCGAATTTGACTATGTCAGTGAGCCTGTCTTCGTCTGTGAAGAAGGCGAACCTCTCCTTCAGCACTCTATGGATGCATAGTTTGGTGTCATTCACACTCTCCATACCATCCACAGCAAGCTTCTGCAAGTGTGACTGGGCCATGGTGAACGAATCTGGGAAGTCCTCAGGAGGCCAATCGGTGCCCCATTTGTATTTGCCATTGCTGTGGACTAGGTCCTCCAGTTGGTCCATGGCTTCCTGCGATGGGGTCACCATGAAGGAGGTAAGCTTGGAGCTGTACATGACCCCTACCACAAGACAGAGGAGCCACCAGAAGCAGATGAACCACATCAGAAAGGGTTTCTTGTTAGGGCTTCTGATTGGCTGGTAGAAAAATGGCGGAAGGATTAACCGACAGCAGAGCTGTGATGGCGATGTCTTTTCTAACGCGCCAATCAGGAGCGTGACTAGCAGGATGCAGCCAATCAGGAACAGCCACGTTTCGACTCTAAACGGTGTTTGGAGGTTGGACCACTTCATGACTGGCGATGCGACTATTGCGAACGCGATTCCGTCCATGTTGTACGTTATAAAATCATAGTAACTGACCGCATCAACAGACATCATCGTGTTCATCTGCATAAAAATTTGCGAAGATTCGTTACTAACAGTGAAATTCAAATACTGTGCAATGAATTCAGCAATGTGCACATCTGGAGCGTATATTTCCACCTTTCTTCCGTTAAAATTGGTTGTCCAATCAGGAAATAGGATTGGGCTTGTGAGGTCAGTGTCAATCAGTTGAGGATGACCGTTGTCGCAAAAGTGACACCAGTTGTAAGCCTGTTGGTCACTCACACCGATCTTGTACTTGGCCCGTTTTGTGGCATTGTGTACCATCAAGTCACTTAGAGATTCTTCATCACTACTCACAAGAACCACAAAGTTCTGGTGACCTCTCCTGCATTGTACTTGTCCTGTTGCGTTTATCACTTCTGGTAAATCGTCTAACACTGATTGAATCAGATTCACATAGCACTGGGCACTATTTTGGGGCACAAAAGCTGAGCAGGATTGGTTCAACTCCACAGGATTGTTTAAGAGAGTTGCTACCATCCATGGTGAATAATTCTGTTCTTGAAGTAGCGATGTCACACTCGAGTTTTGGTGAGAAACTGACAGAGTTAATGTGCACTGCCTCGTTTGGTTGTGATTGAGGATGCTGCGAATCAGGCCGAAACTAGCACCATCTTTATGTGAAATATTGAGGTTTGCTGCACACGTTATTGTCAGGAGCAATGAGAGAACTATCTGCTTCATTGTTGATCATCTGAGCTATTGAGCATATGGATTCAGGTGAAGACGCACCTGTTCAAATGCTATTGATTTATTTCGACCATATTTCTGAGAAAGGTGACAAGAAGGAAGAAAACATTTTTTTTTCTAGTGATGATGATGATGGATGTGATATATATTGATGATCTTAAGAGCTTCATGTTGGAAGAAATGCCAATGCACATCTCCAGATGGCCTGATTGTCGATATTGGAAATGACAGAAAGGTTCAGAAAAAATGCAGTTGGGACAATATTTAATAATGTTTATTATAAAACGGGAACAATCTGGCATAATTATAATGAAAGTTCACAATGAATGAAGGTGTAATTAATTATAGTCCCACACTGTCATTATCTTCGTGACTTGTCTCTACTCGTGTCCTACTGTGAATAATGAACAGATCTTGGCGTCACGCACTGTTGAGCACACCAAACGGTGATCTGTAATCATGCGTTACTACTGTCATCTGCATTGTCGATACCCTACTTTGAGCATGAGTTATGAATAGCCTAATTCAAAAAAATAGTATTCAAATAACTTTGAGCCGCCTGTGACCATACATATTCGTAAAATATTCTACTAAAAATACCAAAACTGCAATAGTGTAACACCCGAGCAATAATGTAAAACAGGATTTGACAGACTCAAATTTGACAACATCCTGTGGCGTCTCACTGTCTGTTTGTAATAGTGCCTTTTTCTGGGCCAGCATCTCAGCTTTGTCAAAACCCGCCTTGAAGTTATGGGCGAGAACCCACGATTGAATCATTCTCAACACAATCCTATCTAAAATTTGATTTGAATGGAAGTACAATTGTGTGTACATCACCGGTACTACATGTGGAAAATCGGTGATCAAAACCTCTGATTTGATCCCCTTACTTGTTAGTTTCGCAAGACGAAAGTATTCCAACTGCATCCTGGTACCGAAGCATGCAAATTTTATCTGTTCCACACGATCAATGCACTTATGCAAACTTAAGTACTCCATGTTTGTACCTATTTTGTTGTGAAGTGGTGATTCAGATCCGATCAAAAATTTTGGTCTGTCAGATTCGTCCCAGACACATCCCCATGAATAATCACTATTGGCTAAACTATCTAATGAGTTTGGATACTCAACAGGAGGTGATACTAGTAGTGCTGTTAGTTTTGCTCCGTACATTACACTTGCAATGAAGGTATATGTGCACCAGAAAACGTAGAAAGATCGAAGCAGAAAATGGTCAGGTAAGGTGATACCTTGGTTCAAATAGGGTGGTATTATTTGGGTACATACAATATCAGTTATGCGAACACTTGACACCAAATGTAGTGCGATAGATATTGCGAAGGATGTGCACAACACAAATATCCAGGTGGAGATATCAAAAGGATTTAGGATTGTGCTTAATGAGAATTGGGGTAAAGGAACTTGTACAATGAAGCAGATTTCGTCTGACCAATATGGCGGAGTCATGTGGACTTTCCCGAACAAATTCAATTCAGGGATGGACTGTGGAACTATGAAAATAGTTCCGTTGGTCATCTGTTTAGTTCGGTTAGGAACAAAGTTCATGTATTTCTTAAACAAGGTCAGCATACCTCCGAGGTCGTTCATCGACAGCACTTGTGTGTTGTTCATGTTCGAAGCCCAGTTTGGGAACAATGGTGCGTCATCAGGGAGCAACAATGCCTGAGGAAGGCCACCGTTGCAATAATGGCACCATGTAAACACATTCATACCTTCAACACCAGCTTTGTACTTCATCTTCCTGGTCGCATCGTGTTCCAGAAACTGTACAACCGGCTTGTCCCTGGTGGTAAACATGTAATAGTCATATTGCATGAACCAGCTTCGAATCTGCTTGATTTGAAACATGATTTCAGGCAGGGATGCCAACCGGGAGTGTACCAGAGTAACGTAGCACTGAGCACTGAAACGAGGAACAAAGGGATATCTGTTGGCAGACATGTTTGATTCCAACTGTTGCACGTTGACTGTCACCAGAGGCCGGTACTTGCCCACTCGCACTTCATTCTGTGAGTCTGTGAAATAAATCACTGCACATTGTTGCACCTGCGAATTGTTGAGTAACAAGACGGCATCAGGAAACTGCAGCACTTTAGAGTTCACAGTGATGTAACTGTTTACACCTGCGATGAAAACTATTATCGGAAGGATGAGTCGATTAACAGCCATTTTTGTTCCGTTCGGGGTGAAGGCCCTGGAAATACTGACAGGTGCGATACATGTGCCAGTTTTTTGGTGGGACCCTTGGGTCCTGTGAATTACTTACGACGCACCGTTTGGAGGTCCTTCACATATCAACAGCACGCAATGAGGCAATGCTAATTATAACCTTGGAATATCGACCTGATGAATTTTATATTCAAGTTTGCTTATAATATCATTATTAGGAATTAAACAATGCACTACGAAGTTGAACGTATGGTGTCCAATGTCAACATTACTGTGGCTAGAAAGAAACTAGACCGAACTGGTACTACGAGCATTGGCTGATATTGATTTGATTTAATGCGTTGCTATTTATATGAAACGCAGATGTGACAGATGTTTGCAACACATGGCCATAATGCATGTCAGACGTTCCCATTACATCTTCTAGTCCAAATGACAGAATGCAATCAGGACAGAGTAAGTCTGGATTAGTTTTCATATCGAGGACTCCGTGCTGTATTGTCGTAACTCCAATTTTGGTGCAATTTGAGTTAGCAATATCATAATGTCTTATTATTATTATTATTATTATTATTATTATTATTATTATTATTATTATTATTATTATTATTATTATTTCATACCCCGTGCTAGAGCCTTTGGCTCCCTTAGGGGGGTGGATTACCACCATTGGATGGGACAAGGGATAGGGAAGGAAGGAAGCGTCTGTGGCCTATTTTTACGGAAACGACCCCGGAATTGTCCTGGAGGGGACCATGGAAAACCACAGAAAACCATGGTCAGGGTCGCCGGCCCCGGGATTCGAACCCAGGACCTTCCGATTAGCAGGCGGGCTCCTTATCTAATTGGCATATATTGTCGTACGAGCAAGGTGCACCTCTGGACTTAATCTAACCAAGAGCTAATAACTGGTCTAACTATGGACTTAATCAATCACCCCTGGTATAGGGGGTGACCGAAGAAGGTTGGCATAGTGGATAGGGCGTCAGACTGCTAATCCGGAGGTCCTAGGTTCGAATCCCGGGGCCGGCAACCCTGATCGTGGTTTTCTGTGGTTTTCCACGGACTTTCTAGGATAATTCCGGGGTCGCTTCCGTATAATAGGCCACAGCGGCTTCCTTCCTTCCCTATCCTTGGAGGTTGAAAGGCAATGCTGGGCCAACCTCCTTAAATATCGATTATAAGGAATAGGGGGTGCGACAAGGACCAATATATTGTCTACAAAGGGGTGCGGAGGCCCGAAAAGGTTAAGAACCTCTGCTTTAGGTATATGTTCCTATGGGCTTCGCTCAATTTTGACATTTTTGTGGGTTGACCCATTATTTCATAACACTGTCCCATTATCCCTCCGCTTTCGATCACTTCTGTGTACGTTGACCGACACCAAGTTCAACATATATGTACCAGACACGACACATGAGTTTGCTGTTATTAATTAATTAATTAATAACATGCTTCGATAATCTAAGTATGTAAGGCAAAGTTTCTTTTTTTTGTTTGCCCATGGCAACAGCATTTTGTTGGTGACTACCATGGAAACAGGCCGTGCGAAGAACGGGCTCCTCCGCTAGTAATATAGATTTTCATTGACATTTTCGATACCTGCTGCTTCATTCATATGCGAATACCTGTTATGGCAGATGTGACATCAAAACATGTTTACAATGTTGCATAACATATGGTCTAAATACATGTGAGAGTTCGACTTGTAAATAATATAATTTGACAGTGAAGGAATTAATACCGTATATTATTGCGTCAGTCTAGTTTAGATTTTCATATATACGTAAGTAATGCGTGTATAGTGTACCTCCCATTTGCGTTTTGAAGGTTACACGGACACCACCACTTGGAGCACACCAGAGAAATTTCAAACAAAGGTAGGCGTGGATGATTATTTTGGTGGAAAGAGACGAGAATATAATATTTTTTCTCTCTCCTTTAAATAGCTATGTTAAATAGCTAGTCAGGGGAACATATCTCTCTTCAACTTTTTGCTCAAAAAACAATATGAATATAATAAGTAATCAGCTCTTCACATTTCTTTGCAGACTTGTTGCATCAGTTGATATGAACAGTAATTGCTTCAAATTATTTTTGCTAGCATGTACTGTTGTAAGTTTTATAAGTTTGATTAAGCGAGATGGATCTGTTATACTGCCGCCTGTTGCACTTCATCCGCATGAGGAAAATGCCACGGAAGAAGTGAGAGCATGCGAGATACCAAAATTAAGTCCGTTTGATGCGAGTATCATGCCACACCTCAAAAAATTAGGGCCTTTGAAGTGTAAGGTGTTTCAAACACCACTCACATCTCTGGACAAAGATGGAGTTCTCAGCGTCAATGAAACGGCTCTGGAAACACTGAAATCCAATGCAAGTGACCTGGTCTGCACATACAGCGACATCTGGTTGGCTGATGATAACAAGTTGGAGTATGGCACGCCACAGGTGGGTAAACAATAAGATGACACTCGTACGGTTAAAGACACATATATTACCTGACAGGTTCTGAAGAAGACGCATGTCATCAGATCAGACACGTGTCTCGTAAAATGTACATCCAACGGTACCGTCCTCTACGAAAACGTGCACATTTACGCCAAGTCTCCTGAGGCTGATCCACCATCTCGGACACCGGGAACAAAACCCAGTGTCTTCTTACTGGCCATTGACTCCATGTCTCAACCCAATTTTATTCGACAGCTACCCAAGACATACCAGTACCTGACGACCACGTTGGGCGCCATTGTGTTGAAGGGCATGAACACAATCGGCCTGAACACGTTTCAAAACATCGTTCCTCTACTGACGGGACTCAAAGTGTCTAACGATCCCTACGAGCCACACGATTTCCTGGCTCCCAGACGCATGTTTGGCCACATGACCATGGACAACATGCCTCTGCTATGGAGAGCATTTCGCAGCTACGGATACCTCACCCTGTTTGCGGAGGACTTTCCCCGTTATGCGCTTTTCAATTATGCTACTCTTGGATTTAAGGAGCGTCCAGTTGATTACTACATGCGGCCATTTTGGATGACAACAAGAGAGACAACCACAGACAAGAAAAGCGACTGGTATTGCTTCGGCAGTGACGCAAGGCACAACCTTATTCTTAGATATGCGGATCAATTCATCCGGAAGAACAAAGACGTACCATACTTTGCATTTCCTTTCATATCTGAGATTAGTCATGACAACATCAATCCAGTGCAGATGATTGACAATGATCTTTATGCATTCTTGCGACGCAGTGTGGATGACCACCTACTGGACGACGCCATTATCATAGTAATGGGCGACCACGGAAACAGGTACACTAACTTCTTTTAAGTCACAGCACATTCATATAGAAAGTTTTCCCATACAGGTACGGAAAGTACAGGGAGACGACCCTAGGTAGATTCGAGGAGAGGATGCCATTCTTCTCCATCATCCTCCCCAAATGGCTGAGGGAGAAGCACCCCCACCTGACCCTTAACCTGGAGACAAACAGCGAGAGACTGACCACGTGGTTCGACGTGCACGAGATGCTGGTGGATGTGTACCTGGACGATCTGGGGGACGGGGAGTCCTCCTCTGTCTGGAGGCCTCCTTCGCCCCACGGGATCTCTCTCTTCAGGCAGTTGGTCCCTCTCAACAGGACATGTCAGGACGCATGCATACCACTGGAGTACTGCATCTGCACCGTGGAGAAGAGTGTACCGGTGGACGCACCTGAAGTGGTGTCTGCAGCCGACGCACTTGTACAGCATGTGAACAAGCTTCTCGCACCCATTGAGACTCAATGTCATCAACTGGAACTAAAGGTTTGTGTTGAAGCTAAAAAATTGAAGATGAATCATGCAAATCTTTTACGTGGCCATTTTTCAATTTTTTCAAGAACCTTACGCAGGCGAACCTAATGGTATTCAGCTGGTCATCACCCGAGACGGACATGAAGTCAAAAAATGAAGTCCACCTTCGAGTGGTGGTCGAAACAAAGCCGAACGACGCTCTCTTGGAGGCCATGATGAGGAGACTCAAAGGCTCAAAGACATTCGAGGTGTTCGGCGCCGTATCTCGAATCAACAAGTATGGAGACCAATCTTCGTGTATTCAAGACCAGGTCTTGAGGCAGTACTGCTTATGCAAGACTACCAGTTAATAACACGCATGTGCCATTGACATTCCTGATGTTTCATTAATAAAATATATGATATGTAGAACGATCGACCCCATTTTGTACAAAATGGCATATCTACATACGGTACATATGAAATGAACGTGTGGCCTGCACAATTTTGCAAATTTCATTTTTTTAAATATTTTCTCGCAGGATTCCTTTGGTCCTTTTTTGGCAATTTTTACTAGCACATATTCTTAATCGGCCAAGTGAATGCTGCCATGGGACGGTCAAATAAATAATAATAATAATAATAATAATAATAATAATAATAATAATAATAATAATAATAATAATAATAATAATAATATCAGTCCGTTATCAGCCATCGGCTCTTTAGGGGGGAAGTTTGTTTTGCCTGGAACTCTTTGCTTTTCATTTCACTGTGCTCTTTGGAGGGTAGGGACGGAAGGAAGCGGCTGTGGCCTATTAATTACGGAAACAACTCCGGAATTTCCCTGGAAGGACCGTGGGAAACCCCAGAAAACCACGGTCAGAGTTGCCGGCCCCGGGATTCGAACCCAGGACCTCCCGATTAGCAGTCGGACGCCTTATCCACTATGCCAACCTGGTTCGGCCTGTCAAATAAATAATAATTTTGTAATCGTCCTGTGGCAACAATATCGGTTCAAGTGCTGTAGAAGGAAACCACTCTATTATAGTGGGTTTCCTCATGTTGGCCCACTTACACAGCTACGTCATTGAAGGAAGGGACGTTTTACTCCAAACAAATTTTATAACATTTTTGCAACATATAAAGAATAACTTATGGCCTGCACATGGCCTGTGTATGTCTGAACGTCGTATGAGTTATTCGTATGCAAAGTGTGGCACTTCCGCGTACAGACGATAAAATAAATTATTTATTGCGACATCTGCGGTCTGGATTAGAATGTGAATATCTCTCTTCCATTCCTGTTTTGCATCGCTATGGATAAGGCACTACACATAGTGCTACCATAGGCACTGAAGCATTCAAGAGGAATCTTTCTTGAAGGTAAGTGTAGATTGTTATTTTAACTGAAAATGGAACAGATATTTCTCATCTATATTCCACTTACCAAGTTTAGAACGAGGAAATTTACGTATAAATTTTGGTGCACTCATTTTTGATCAGAACCCGAAACCACAAGTTAATGTCAGCTCAACAAGGCTATCGTTATTCTCTTGCAGATTTGCTCTACCGAATGGAGCGCAAGTATTCACAGGACACCTAAATATGAACAACAATTATTTAAATTTATCAATGAAATTATTCTTGCCATTACTTGCGTTAGTGAGTTTTGTGACTTTGTACATGTGGGATGACACTGTCAAACGTCCGGGTTTATCACTTTATCAAAATGTGGAAAATGCCACGGAAGAAGTGAGAGCATGCGTGATACCAAAATTAGATCCGTTTGATGCCAGTATCATGCCATATGTCAGGAAATTAGGGCCTTTGATCTGCTCTGTATTTCAACCACCGCTCACATCTCTCAACAATGACGGAGTTCTCAGCGTCAATGAAACGGCTTTGGAATCGCTGAAATCCGACGCAAGTGACCTTGTCTGCACATACAGCGACATCTGGTTGGCTGACGATAACCACTTGGCGTATGGCACACCAAGGGTGAGTCAACAGCAATCACAAGACACTCGTACGGTTTAATGCATATGACCTTACAGGTTCTGGATATGACGCAGAAAATCTCAACAGACACTTGCGCCGTCAAGTGTACATCCAACGGTACTGTTCTCTATGAAAATGTGCACATTTATGCCAAGTCTCCTAAGGCTGTTCCACCATCGCGGACACCGAGAACCCAACCCAGCATCTTCCTTCTGGTCATTGACTCCATGTCTCAACATAACTTCATTCGGCAACTTCCCAAGACTTACAAATATCTCACGACCACGCTGGGCGCCATTGTGTTGAAGGGATTGAACAAAGTTGGTCTCAATACTTTTCCTAATATCATTCCTCTGCTGACGGGCCTCAAAGTATCCAACGATCACTACGAGCCCCACGATTTCCTGGCTCCCAGATACAAGTTTGGCCACATGACCATGGACAATATGCCTCTTCTCTGGAGGGCATTTCGTAGCTACGGCTACCTCACCTTGTACGCGGAAGACTTCCCCATTGCACCGTTGTTCAACTTCGTGACTAGGGGTTTTAAGAAGCAGCCGGTTGACTATTACATGCGGCCATATTGGATGGCGACAAGAAACACCACCACGAACAAGAAGAGCACTGGGTCTTGTTTTGGTAGCGACACAAGGCACGACATAATTCTCAGGTACGCAGATCAATTCATCCGGAGGAACAAGGACGTGCCATACTTCGCATTTCCATTCATATCGGAGATTAGTCATGACGAGATAAACCGAGCTCAATTAATCGACGATGATGTTCACGCATTTTTACAACTCAGTGTGGATGACCACCTACTGGATGACGTCATACTGATCGTCATGGGGGATCACGGAAACAGGTACGGTGACTTCTTTTAAGTCACAGCACATTCATACCAAGTTTTCCCATACAGGTACGGAAAGTACAGGGAGACGACCATGGGTAGATTCGAGGAGAGGATGCCCTTCTTCTCCATCCGACTCCCCAAATGGCTGAGGGAGAAGCACCCCCACCTGACCCTTAACTTGGAGACAAACAGCGAGAGACTGACCACGTGGTTTGACGTGCACGAGATGCTGGTGGACGTGTACCTGGACGACCTGGGGGACGGGGAGTCCTCCTCTGTCTGGAGGCCTCCTTCGCCCCACGGGATCTCTCTCTTCAGGCAGCTGGTCCCTCTCAACAGGACCTGTCAGGATGCATACATACCACTGGAGTACTGCATCTGCACCGTGGAGGAGAGTGTACCGGTGGACGCACCTGAAGTGGTGTCTGCAGCCGAAGCACTTGTAAAGCACGTGAACAAGCTCCTCGCACCCATTGAGACTCAGTGCCATCACCTGGAACTAAAGGTTAGCAACATCGGGACTTACATTTCCTCTCCCAATATGTATATATTTTCTTCAAGAACCTGACTCAGGCATATGTAATGAAAGTCAGCTGGTCACACCCCGAGACGAACGTGGAGCGCGACCTGGAGTCAAACGAAGAGTTACATCTTCGAGTGGTGGTGAAGACGAAGCCCAACGATGCTCTCTTGGAGGCAACGATGAGGCGACTCAAAAACTCAAAGACATTCGAGGTGTTGGGTGACGTAACCCGAATCAACAAGTATGGAGACCAATCTTCATGTATTAAAGACCCGATCTTGAGGCAGTACTGCTTATGCAAGACTACCAGTTAACATGATGGGACATTTCATTCTCGTCTATTCCTGTTATGTTGTACCTATTTGAATACTGGAGTGTAACATAGATATGCATGGGCATGATTGTACACGGCCACGTAATTTTTTCAATGTGACTTTGACTTACAGTTGCAACACATCGCAATTTATTATCTAAGTGCATCTGAGTTATGCAGATGCAAATAGTAGACACTACTATGGTACAGACACAAAATAAATATTATTGCGGCATATGTGTTCTGTTTTCGATTGTGTGTNACGTTGCAAGCGAAATCGTATTCTCAAAAGTAAGCTTGATAATTATGATTGATTTATGGCCGAGATCACTATATGACATTCACCAGATTTGCGTTATTTATGACAAACATGTGTAGGATTCAAGAGCTCATACCCCTACCAGCTTCTGTTCGAAAATACCATGGAAATTGGGGTACGCATGTTATGGATTAATATTGAGACACATTAATGTACTGAACATGCCTGAAGAAGTACGACTATTAAGATCGGACACAATGATCTAAGATATGATGTGGAACATCTATGTGGAAATTAACAAAAACGGTGAGTACTTAAATGAGTAATTATTGTAATTAATTAAAATATAAAAATAATAATAATTTGTCCCATCCTAGAGGCAGATTTCTATGATTTTAGAAAACTATTCATTGCGACAAAAGGATCTGGCAGCATACTATGACTATAATATTTACTGATGAACCATACACCTCCTGCTTATTTTATAGCGTCATCCACTGAGACTTGACGGATTTCAGACGTTGTGCAATATATTGCAACAGGACTATTGGGGTGATAATTATTATTTTCGTGCAGACTTGTTGCCATGAGCAACAATCACTCGAAAATATTCTTCCTAATAATCATGGCTGTAGAGATTTTTACTCTCATTGTGTGGAATGTGTTTTCCATATTTCCGAATTTCGAGCAACCTTACCAAGACAGTATCCTTCAGAGCATAGAGGAAGTGACATCATCCTTAGAGAAAACATCAGACAGCAGAGGAAGAGTGGCTGTCTTTGTGAAGTATATACCTGAGATCACTGAAAAAGTGAAATCCACTGTGGATGACACCTTTCAGACGACAGAAAAAGTGCGAGCATGTGAGATACCAAGATTAGATCCGTTCGATGCGAGTATCATGCCGTATATCAAGAAATTAGACCCGTTGAAGTGCAAAACATTTCAACCACGTCTCACATCTCTAGACAGTGATGGTGTTCTTCGCGTCAATAAAAAATCTATGGAATACTTAAAATTCAGGACACGTCGTGGCGTTCACTGCACGTACAGCGATATCTGGTTGGCTGACGATAACAACTTGCAGTACGGCACGCCACGGGTGAGTCAACTATCAGATGTCACTCATACGGTTAAAGACACATAACTACATAAGTTACATAATTATGCCCTTACAGGTTCTGAAGAAGACGCATGTCATCACATCAGACACGTGTGTCGTCAAATGTACATCCAACATTACCGGTACTGTTTTCTACGAAAATGTCCACATTTACGCCAAGTCTCCTAAGGCTGTTCCACAATCGCGGATACCGGGAACAAAACCCAGCATCTTCCTTCTGGCCATTGACTCCATGTCTCATCCCAATTTTATTCGGCAACTTCCCAAGACTTACAACTACCTCACGATCACGCTGGGTGCTACTGTGTTGAAGGGCCTGAACAAAGTGGGCCTGAACACGTTTCCAAACATTGTGCCTCTGCTGACGGGACTCAAAGTGTCAAACGATCCCTACGAACCACACGATTTCCTGGCTCCCAGATATAAGTTTCGCAAAATGACCATGG
>JYFJ02005946.1:0-21997 GCA_000934665.2 Catajapyx aquilonaris
TCCCCCCCTTCCCCCTCTTCCTCCACACTCCACAACCTCCTCCTCCTCCTCTCCACATTACGCCCCCAATGCCACCCATCACCACAATAGCAACAACAGCAGCAGCAACCACAGCCACTTGGCCGCCCTCCTCCCTCCCCCTCCCACTGCTCCCTCTCGCTCAGCATCAGCAATGGACACAGAATCAGTCAAGTCAGGTGTTGCGCTGAGCGAGTGCAGCGGAAGGGACAGGGGGAGGGAGAGGGGACGGCGGGAGAGAGGACACAGGCACCATCAAGGAGGAGGTCTGGGCAGCCCATACGGCCCAACAACTCCACTTTCTGCATCCGGTTCACTACACAGGCACCTTACCTCATCACATAGGTAAGGCATACAATGACAACTTACTGTTATTCCCAAGGGCTGTTTCAGCCTTACTGTGAGCCTTACAGAGACATTTCATAATCCTTACATTTTCTTTAAAAAAAGTATGTGATGCCACCATGCCATATGCCTCCAATGATAGTAGTACACCATAGCCTGCTGTAGAAGTGCATATTGCATGGGAGGGAGATCAAGTTTGCTCCATATTTTGCCAAAACTTTCCAAAAGCCTGTAGCTTGATTATGTAGGCATTATGTGAGAGCGTGTTTGGGAAGTCTGAAAGCAGGGAAGCCCTGTGGGTCCCTCTTAGGCTACGTGAAAAAAGGGGGCATGGTCCAAGTACCATCTGTGTCAACTGCAGTATTTTTGAGGGACTTGAAATAGCACACCGGAATACACCATGTATCATTAACAGAGATATCTGTGAAGTCCCAGACACTTCCCTTATGGGATTCTGTGTGTTTGGCATCCTAAAAACCACTTGGAAATAAGGAACCATGCGCATTGTTTGGTCTATGCCTATGGAAAGCTTGTCAGGAGGGTTGGTCCAAAATAGAACTGTTACAATGGAAATGGAATTGCAGGGAGATTGCAGCCATACAGGGTTCCAGACTGAATGCCAGACTGAAAGGTAACAAGTCCTTCTGGGGTGTACTGGAAAAATAGGTTCACTAGTGCTATGACCTTTGATTAATAATTCCCATAGTGGGATATAACCTTATATTTGACTGATTTCTTTTGCTGCATAAATTTAAGTATTTTGGTTTCAGTTTACTGAATCTGGTATTTCTCCTGTAGCGAGCCCTATAACCTTAGTCATATTGTATGAGGATTGTAGTGAAAATGGATCTCACTTTTTATTCAGGATCTTGTGACAAAAGGAAAACAAAACTTACATGGTGTTTGAGGTCCTTTGAGCATGCCTCTTGACATGCTGTTGGACAAAAGGGCATGGTACATTAAATGTACCATGCCCTCATTCTCGTAAGCTGTCCATCACATTACTGACACTTCATGTTACTGTTGATGCTTTGAAATACCATGATGCTTTTTCAGTTAGGAGATATTCTGTTAGCAGTTATGTGGCTTTAACTTAGGTGAAGTAAAGTCAGAGTGTGTTGAATAGTTTTTTATAATCATGAAAGGATTGCAACTTGTGAGTGGTCATGTTTTCCGCAACTTATAGAAGTACTTGGTGCCAAGTTCAGATTTTAGAGGAATATGGAGGATGCAGTGGCACAGTATGTTAATCAGTAAGAATGTTATCCCTTGGTTATAAGCATGTAGAGTATTTGGTGGAAAAAATATGGCCAGGGGCTTGGTGATTATGTCAACTAATAATGCTCAATTGCAGTCACATACTGTGCAAGTTTTAGAAGACTTTGTTCTTTATAATCTGATAAATTAATTCATTAAAGTTTCAAGATGTTAATTTTCCCGCTGTTCCCAGTGGAGCATAGTATAACACAAATTTGTAGCATGTGAATTTAGTTGCTTGTCAACTGACAGCCACACTGCCACAGCAGACCATTCAGCCCAAGACAATTACTTTCATCCATTCCACATTTATAACTACATTCGAGCAAAAATTTGTTGGCTGAACTTTCTTCAAGAGAGAGGGGGGNAGAGAGAGAGAGAGAAAGCAGCCTGTTGTACAGTAGAAGGGTTATATGCCCTTACTACTACCAATTTTGCCCTGGCTCCTACGGTATATTGAAACATTGTTTGTGATGTTCCAATTCCAATGCCAGCATGTTAACTATTGCCTTTTTCAAATCAGGTCACACTCACACCGATCCAGAAACAAGCAACTATTCCCAGAGGAAGAGGAAGAGGAAGGGCGTCGTGAGGAGGAAGAAGGGGAAGGGGAGGAAGAAGGCATGGGCACTGCCACCATGATGTCATCTCACCACCACCACTCACAACATCACCACCATCACCATCACCAATCCCAGCAGCAGGGTCAGCAGGAAGTGATTGAGGTGCAGATACTCCCCCAGGATGACAACTGGGGTGAGACCATGACTGCCATCACTGGCAATACGTCTGAGCCATCCCTCTGCATGGAAGACATTGGTGGTGCTGGTGGTGCCAACAGGTGGAGTGGAAAGTGGGGCAAGTGGGGGAAGGAGGCTGAAGCATGGCCAACTTCCAATCCTGGTGGCACCCTGTTAGGATGCCAGCGGTACCTTGGATCAGTTGTGGCAGCTATATTGGTAGGAGTGGCTGCTGGAAGCCCAGTGGCAATGGTATTGCTGCCACACTTGGGTTTGTTTGCATCATCACCACCACCATCACCATCACCAGCCATTCCTCCTCTACCACCACCTCAAAATGGGGCCCCTCCACTCAAAGAAGCACCACCAGTTGGTCCTGATCTGACGTGTGACCCACGGTGTGATGGGCAACTTCTATCAATGTCATTCAAACTGGCTTGTTTGGCTGTATCAACTTGGGCTCTCTTTTGGCGCCCGCCACGGTCCACCATGCCCCGCTTATTCCTCCTTCGCTCTTTGGTCTTACTCCTGTCTTTGATCCTCACATTTGCATACTGGCTATTTTATCTGGTTCGCTTCCGTGAGCCTCTTTACTCCCCATCACCCCAGCCATACTACCACCCCTACTACTACTTGGCTGCTTCTCCTAACCACCATCACCACCATCGTTTGCGGTACTATGATGTGGTTGTATATGCCTCGGGCATGCTGGACTGCCTCCTGGTACTGCACTACTTGGCCGTTGCATTGCTTCACTTACGCCACCTGCAGCCTCAGTTTCATGTGAAGGTGCTGCGCAGCCCTGATGGAGAGAGCCGATCATATTTGCTTGGGCCCCTGAGCATACAGCGGGCTGCTGTGTGGGTTCTAGATAGGTAAGCAAACCTCAGTGGTCAGATGTTTCTGTTAATGTATGTCCATAAGTATGATCAAATACTTTTTATTGTGGACTCGGGGAGTTATGTAATGGGTTTTGTTTTGAGGGTGCACATCTTGGAAATCCAAGAATTAAAAATGCAGCATTCTATATGGGAGTTTCTCTTCATTCCAGGTACTATGCAGACTTTCCAGTGTACAATCCATACCTGGAACGCCTTCCATCCCTAAAGAGCAGTGCAAGTTCTGGTTCCAAAGGTCATCACCATCGGCGCCATTCCTCATCTTCTGCTGCCACCTCTGCTGCCTTTAAGTTCTATGACCTGGAAGAAGGTGGAGGAAGCGGTGGTGGGGGAACCACACCAGGTGGTATGACCCTCCACAGTCGCAGCCACAATGAGCGGTTTTACGAGGAGCATGAGTATGAACGACGTGTGAGGAAGCGCCGTGCTCGCTTGATCACAGCAGCAGAAGAGGCTTTCACACACATACGTCGTGTGATGGTGCAAGAAGAAGGTGGTAATGGCGCCATACCAATGGACCCTCAGGAAGCTGCACAGGCAATATTTCCATCTATGGCTCGTGCACTCCAGAAGTACCTTCGCATCACCAGGCAGCAACCACGACATTCAGTGGATTCTATTTTATCCCACCTGTCACTTTGCCTGAGCCATGGACTGAGTCCACGTGCATTCCTAGAGAAATTCTTAGTCCCATCCCCAGTGCTTCTTGATCACCGGGCTGACCATAACACTAGCAACCCAGAAACTGAGGTGCAAGGATGGGCATTGGTATGCCAGGATTTGTTGTCTCGGTCTGTCAGCCATGGGACAGTGTTCCAGCTGAGGCAAAACAATGATGTGTCACTGCTAGTGTCAGTATCTCGCTTGCCACAGTTCAGCCTATCAGAGGAACTGATCCATCCCAGGGACAACAGGTTTGTGCTCAGGCTCAGCTCAGAAACATCTGTCTGACCGAAGCAGGGTCGCCCCACTCTGTACTTATAGGGGTTTTGCACATATCAGCACCATTGAAGGAGGGGCCTGTGAGCTGGGACGTAATTTTTGCTTGGTCTTAGCTTGTGTGAGTGGGGCAGTGCCTTTGTATTGTTGCTCTTCTCAAATGTTCAAGATTGTGATGCATTGAACCGCATTTGTAGTGTCAGTATGGCAGCTTTTTATGAGTGTTTGTGGCCTGATGCAAAGATGTAGTGGAGATAGTGTCGTGAGAGCAAGGGTGGGGGAAAAGGGAAGTGCAACATTTTAAAAACTCGTAACTTATTTGGCCATTTTCAAAAGCTTCTGTGGCCTTAGTGTATATGTGTGGGTGTATGTGTATGCACAAGGATACTATCCGAGTAGGTGTGTATCGTGGATAAATTTTGTGTGCATAAAAAGTAATCTGTGTGTGTGTGAGTAAGAGAGGGTAGGAAGAGTGTGTGTGTTGATAAATACAATCATAATGCATTTCTACCATGTGACAGTAATTGTGTGCAACCAAGTATCTGCACAGGAACTTTTGTACCTTTTTGTAGTTAATGCAGTCAACTGCAATTTTTAAATTATACATGTGAATTATTTTGTACGAGTTGTATGCATTGGGTGTTGTGTTGTCACGAGGCTTGATTGAGCTACATGTTGGCTATGTACTATTTACTAACATTGTGTATTGTATGTATGAGGGCAGAGTTGGACAGCAGTGACTACAGTGCCTCCTAAATAGGAAATTACATAGCCACTGTTTTCTCTAGTGTTGTCAACCTTGACCCAACACAACTGTTTATGCAAATAAATTCTGTCAGACAGTACATGTTTGTTCTAGGCTGCAACCTACCCCTGTCAATTCAAACAGAAGGCATACATTAGGTCAAACCCATTTATTATACTCTAACTCAGTGGTTCCCAACCTTTTTCGGGTCGCGACCCCCTTTTATGATAGTCAAGTAACCCGCGACCCCCCCACCCCACAGAGTGTTAGTAGATGTTGAAAAAAACCTTCGGGGTGAAATTTTCTGTAAAATGTATTTGTTTGTTTAATTTCATTGATTAAATAATTTATAAAAATTACCGCGGCCATGCGCGATCCCCAGGTTGGGAACCGCTGCTCTAACTAGTTGAGTCTTACATAATTATGTTCAGGTGGGAATAAGTGGATATCTATGCAATGGATCCTCAACGGTCAATGAGTTTAAACTTAAGGGGTTGGTCTGGGATGTTGACAAGGCTGGTGATGCAGTCTATATCTCTGTGGTGGTATTCAATTTGGAAGTTTCGGACCACCTGCAAGTGAGGAGAATAACTTGTTGAGATTTTCACGAGTAGGAAATGAAGCACTCACCTTGGCCAAAAGTAGCCACATTTCTTGCTCTGCAAACCTTCTGCCAATACACATCCTGGCTCCATTGCCAAAGGGCAGATAAGCAAATGGGTGTGGGGTCCAGGAACCTCCACCTTCCATCATCTTCTCCACCACTTCTACCCCATCTCCTAACCCTCCTGTCTTCATCCACCTCTCTGGCACGTAGCTGTCTGGATCAGGAAAGAGATTTTCCAGGCGACCCATCACTTGGCCCATTGCCATGCACATAGTCTGTGGGGAAAAAGCTACCAATGTAGGAGGAGGTAAGTTTTTAAAGCATGATTAAAAGTATTTTGGGCACCATTTTTCAAGGTAGCGGCTGAAGCAGTTCTTGGAATTTTAGGCAAATTTTAGATTTTGCTTAGAATAGGTATCTTCACGCTCCTACCAATTATTATCAGTGTTTTTTTAATACCTCGAACCCTTCATAGAATCCTGAAGCATCTTGAAGAGGCTTATGTTTTTCCTACAATTCATTGGTTCAATTAATGTAGATGACTTATTAAACACTCTACCCCTTTGGGAATATGGTATCCACTTAGCACCAAATCTTGGGATGTTGTCCTTGGTACACCCATCACTACTGGTGTCATCCTATAATATTAAAAATAAAATCATGTATGATCCCATATTCACATACTTATCAAAATTACTCTTATTGGAAAGGGATATAAGACTTATTATTTATTAGTGTGATATGAAAAGCAACAGTTGGTCAATGCCCTTGGCAATAAGAGTATGGAATTATACTTGGAAACCATGGTTTGTACTGTACCTGAGTGTCTCCTTAATGCATGCCTTAAGGTAGCGCATCTCATTAATCATGGGAGGCGTAATCTCAGTATCCCTTCTGGGTAGCAATTGGCTCACTTCCTTCCACAATTTCTCCTGCTTATCTGGATTGCGTGCTAGGTGGTACATTGTGAATGACATGGTGTGGGAAGTCTTTTCATGGAATAAAATGGTTAGAGAATTAATTTTTTATACGCTATGCATCACAAGTATGATACCAGGTAGTTAAATTCTTTCTATACAAAGGTATTCTGGTTCCCTATGACCCTTCCAAATACTCATTTTCGTTCACCACTAACCGTATCAACTGCTCCCATCATCATATCCAGTGCCATGACACATGCATCAGCAGGTTCCAGTCCTCTCTGTCCTAAAAGGATTTCCAGTACTGTTGACTTCACCTCCTGCTCTGGCAGATCTGATTGCTGTTTCCTTCTTGATTCTTCTACACTGCGCCCTATATACTTCATGGAAACCCTATATTGGAATGGATCTTTGTATGTTGTGGTCATGTAGGAAATACATGAAAATGAGCAATGAGACTGACTGAGCAAAGGTGTCTTGTGCCTTGGTGAATCGCTTCCAGGTTGGAGTGGAGATGTATCTCCAAATAGGTAGAGACAACTCCAAATTCATCATGCACTCAAAGCTATCACTCACTGCTGTAATGAGCTGCTGAGGCTCTGAATCAGGGGCAAGGGTTGGCTCCAAGCAGCCCAAGCGGGTGTCCAAAGCAACCAGCCCGATTGCTGAAATCCAGCGCAATTAGTTGGATTATTATCATCATCATGACATTGCATAAATATGTAGTTCTTGGGTGGCTGTGTTAATGTAGTAGGAAAATTACACCCAATACTTACACTCTAGGGACCACTTATATACTTCATTAAGAAAATCCTCTGGCATCTCCATGGAAGAGTTACGTAGGGAACGGATCCTTAGGATTGGATAGGCACATTAAGATAGGTTATAATTATATGAAAAGGAAAATGTGATGTGAATACCTGGAGATGAAATCATTTGAGACTGTTTGCATAGCAGGAAGGTAATGATGCACATTGCTTGGCTTCATCATAGGCTGTTGCACTTTTGATCGAAGCTGCTGCCACTCCTTTCCTTGCCTGCATAATATTAGGAGGAAAAATGTAGTGGTCGGAGAGTAATGAATTTGATACATCCCCCTTCAGACCACCACCTGAATTATTTTATTGCATGTAGGCCTATTATAATTATATAATTAATACATATTCATTTACATGGCCCAGAGTGCTCAATTGTATCAGCTGTTAATTTAAGAGTATACACACTGGCAGGATAATTCGAGTACCGGTACCTGAAAAACCACCCAAAAATAAATGATTTGAAAAATACCGGGTGTTTCTTACTAGTAGATCAAGCCGCAAGGGCATATTCCTTGGCCCAAACCAAGTGTAAAATGTATGGGATAGAAATGTCGAGGGACCAACCTGTAACGAGGTGGACGACCCGAAACACTTCGAGTTATATGGAGAACTTCGAGTGATAGAAATTCGAGTTAGGGAACTTTATTTTCTATTATTTTACATTGTGACCAACCAAGCTCATCATTTTCTTTGACTTATAGAGAACTTCGACTTAGGGAAGTTCGACTTATAGAAGTTTTACTGTGGTTAAGGTTCCAGGTGAAGGGTCATCTGGTTCTGAGGCCTCTTTTCCCTTCTTTTGGCAAGTACTGCAGTAGACGTAGGGTATTTAACAGACTTCGGAGAGTTCCGATGAGACCAACAATACGGTACTGTATTTATCGATAGAACCAGCCGCAAGGCACCACGAAAGACAAAAAAACAGCATTATTTTATGGTCGTGTATTTGGACTCAAAAGTGTAGAAGTGTTGTGCTTATGTTCAGATTGTGTTGTTATCATCATATTTTTCACAATTTTTCAATTTAAAATTTTTATTACATCATTTTCAAACCGGTGTTAACGTAAAACGGCGTAAAATGGAGCGGTGTAAAACGGGTACCTTACTGTATTTGATAATTTGATGGTGTTATGCAATAATGCGTCAACCCACATGAGAACAGTTTTGAGAAAAGGGGATTTGAAGGTCATACCTGTGAAATTATCTACGTATATGTAAGGCAAAAAAAAAATTTGTTTGCCCGTGGCAACAGAATTTTGTTGGTGATTACCGTAGAAACAGGCATATAAATGTTTTCAAATTTTTCACTTCCCCCAATTTTTTTATCCAATTTTTTTATTCCCCCTCCCCCCAATGTATCTCCACCTTGCCGTGGTGGTGGGCTTTCATTTTCCCATGATCCTGAAGAGCTATGCCGGCAGTAGTTTCATCTACTGACTATTGGTAGGGCCGCCCAAGTCGGACAGGTCTTTGGGATATGAGAGATACCAGTCTTTCCTCTCTTCCTTTTCCTCTTCGTTTCTTTCTCCATCTGTTCCACCTTTTTGTATTCTGATAACCACATAGCCATAGTTGCGTGGCTCTTTATTACGCAAACGAACCAGAATTTTTCCACCCTTCCAGTGCCTACATATGCAAGGGAATGAGCAGTTTTGCATTTAATATTGCCTGAGATCTGAGAAGATTTCGGTGTAATTATCCACGCTCTTTTTTTCCCCGTGCGAAGAACGGGTACCGCTGATAGTCCATAATATTTTAAATAACCTTCTGTAGGTTGTGGACATAGTTGTCAGGTAATATGATTATGAAATATTGATTTCATAATAATAGAAACCTGACAGTCTTAAAAACTATTGTTCTTGTGTCAACAGGTTTAGTGCCCAAGTTTACATTCATGTGTCAGAAAGTCAAAGTGGCAAAGTACTGTACTGTCCAATAGACTATACTTACAGAACCACCACTCCCACAGTGCTGAAATAGGGGCTAGCTTCCCTGTATTCCTTGAAACACCTCAGTCCAATTCTGGTTGGCAATTGACTTTCTGCCCTAAAGAGAGTGGCCACATCATCAGGGTTGCAGAGGGACACTTTATCCATCACTCCAGGGACCACCTCCTTCCAAATTGGGCCATATTTGCGGTACATATCCATGTTGCCCCTATGCATACGCTTTATGCTCTGGGTGCCTACCACAGGCAAGTATATCCAAGTGGTTCCCAGTGGGAACACCCTGGGAGGTCCAGGGATCTCTTCAAAAGAGCGAGCTTCTGACATGCTCATTGGAGAAGGAGATGGGGCAGGGGCAGTAGTGGCCACAGCACCACTCCTCCAGCGAAATGGAATAGAAAGCCGAGTTGCATTATGTTTATTCCTGGGTGTTGTCGCAGTAGTGGCAGTGGAGGTGCTCATCTGGATTGCTGTTCCCATGGAATTTCGTCCTGTCTTCATACCACCAGCAGTCCATAGCTTTGCACCAAGTGTCGTGCCTTTTGATGAAGTAAGAGCCACCAATGCTTCTGAAGCTGCCATTGTCATTTTTGTATGTAGCCTTTTTTCCTAGTGTTGATACCACCTCCACCTGAAAATAAGTTTGTTATACGGTATAATAAAGAGGCTGCACTACTGCCGCAGGGTAACTTCATTCTACTATGGTATGTTTCGTGGTGCATTGCTCAAGTCCCTAGTTCATAGGGAAGCAGGTGGATATGGGACATCGATTGCTAGACACAGCGAATACTTGCCCAATATCTGGAACTTTTGTTTCGTCCTGGTGTATGATTTCCAATGTACTTAAGGTATTTCTGTCACATAATAATGGACATGATTGTGCTCAGTAGTAGAGAATTTTTGTGTGGAACATAGTGGCATAGATAATTCACTATGCTTCACTATACTACAGGGTGATCCGTTTGGGTAGAGGTAATTTTAAAACGCTGTGGTATGTGTTGTAACAGACAGAATTGATCCAAATTAGGCAGAGATTACCTTTATGAGTGGGAGTTTGTCTATGTCTCCACATGACCCCCTTTGCATATACTCGGTAGGAATAATATAGGGTGCTCAATTCCTGCCACGTGTTTTGCAACATTTCCGGAGTGACTGGTGCGAACGCTGCAGAAATGTTCACCTCCAGGTCATCCACGCTTTGATGTCGTTTTCCATAGATGATAGTCTTCACAAACCACACACAAAGAAATCGGAGGGAGTGAGATCCAGGGAGTTTGTAGGCCAAGGAATAGGGCCACCACGACCACACCAATTGTCAAAGAAAGTGTTGTTTCCTGACTTTTCCATTGACCAGTGGAGTTAAGGGGTCTTGCTGGAAATGACATTGTTGTCCAGTTGTGGTACCAAGAAGATCTTAGAATGTCAAAGTATGGTCCTGCTCGTAATATTGTGTCCTCGTCAGAGAGAGAGAGAGAGAGAGAGAGAGAAAAGGTCCTACAGCTGGTTATGCAACATCCAGCCTATCTGGTCACGATTCAGGGCCAATGCAGGCACACTGACAGTGCTGTGAGTACAGTGCATGAATCTCTCATCTTACCTGGCCAATTTGGCAGAATTTCAACTTGGTATACGGCTTATGTGTTGATTGTGATACATCTTTTAAATTATCCCTACCCAAATGGATCACCCTGTAGTTGTAGTCATTATATTCACAAGATGTTGACTGCACGTGGAGCAAATACAAAAATATTCTAGATAATCAGGACATATGCACTTGGTTACCATGGTGGCAGATATTAACTATCAGGTGATATCAATGTTTGTTTGAAGCCATCGTTCGAAATAATTACAACAGTATGTCAAATAAGGTCGTTCATTATCAATAAGATTGGAAGCTGTCAACGATCATCCAATTTGGTTTTTCTTTTTTCGGTTTTCGCTTGCATTAAGAAAAAGAACCATGTAATGCTTGTTTAATAATTTCGCTCACATTAACATTAGGGCATAGTGAAAATCGTCGAGACGATCGCCTCAGTCGGCTCATATTTATTTGGCCTATAGTATTGTTATGCATATCATTGGAAATCCCATAATATATGAGCTTTCCAACGATGCGTACCGCTAACTGCTTCACTCGTAGGTGATTCAACAGGAACTTATGGAAATAGGCGTCGGCAAGATTTTCACCGATACAAATTCGAGGTTTTTGACGGGAAGAAGACCTAGTTATTGTTTTTAAAAAAATAGAAAATGACACAATCATTTGCTTTACAACTTTCGTGACAAATAGAGGCCAGCCACACCCTGCACCACATTGCATTGGTATAAAATAAAATGTACGTCGATGTTTTTCGCCTGTTTGATAAAACGAGTGATATCATATTAAATGGAGTCCACGATTTTTGGAAGTTTTTGGAAGGCACTTTCTGGCTCTCTTTCATTGTTTCTATCATGCAGTAGCCTATGTATCTTCTACTATTCAAATAGCTTTAGTTGATGCTTTGGCTCCTTCTGGCTCCTTCCTACTTAAAAATGTTAGAATCGATAGCGGTTTAATATTTTCGAGCCATAAAAATTCATATGACTGGGGTTTCAGTAAGACGAGAGCATCTCAGAGAACCCATATTACTGTACAAAAACCACTCCAATAAAAAGAATATTTTAGGCAAATTTAACTACTGAACTACTTGGCACAAAAGAGTGGTCATAACATGTCAAGATATTTTCATGTTGCACCCACTTTCCACTGATATAAAAACTGACTGAAGGTTACGTTAAATACCAAATGATGGCTTTTTCGGAATATTTCAGAATATATCATCTTAATGCGTAATAAAGCAAGGTGAGATTAGGTTGTTGTCTGCTATCAGAAAAATATAAGCCTATACCTATTATGACCAATAATACTCACTTGAGCTGAGAAGGGTAAGAAGACTATGCCCCAGCACTGGCGTTCACGCTGCTCTGATGACTAGAGGTGTCCAAAAATTTGTGTTCACCCTAGAGAATTTGCTAGATGATTGAGCACTATATCTATGGGAGGACTCCCTGTTCCTGTCCCCTCAAATGCAACCCTCAAATACATATCGGTCAGCCTGGTCTCGCGACGTCAAATCTAATATCAACGCATCATTTTGGAACTCGGTGCTCGAGTACTACTGAATTGTTTGCTTGCACCGCGGAGAGTGGGAAAGAAGATACCGTACAGGTCGGTACATCGTGATAACCATTATGTCACAATGCCAACCCAAGGACAAAACAAGAGCAACTGCATTGACAAGATTTTAAAAGTCAATTATTACTATCAGTACTGAGTACTGTCCTCGTTCTCATCTGCAGTTGACAGTGTAATCTGCAGACTCTATCTCGCCTACATTACCCCGAAATTGAGATGTCAGATAAATAGTAGTACGATCGCAAGTATAGAGGTCTTGACAGTTACCGTCAGATGGAGAGTCTATGTCAGGCTGTGGCAAGTAGAAATAGTGCTTACCTTCCTGAGTCGTCAGTAGTGTGTGGGTGGTATTCATATAGGGAGAATGAGAATGTCCTCGCCTGTCTATCATCTCTGATCTCTTCATTGCTCTCAGCGGCCCATGCTTAGTGAAGATAGAACTCAGGAGCAGAAATCTACTAGTTTGAATGTTACACTAACTAGGCCATTTATGTGAATTACGGAAGTGTGACATGAGGATTGTAATCGTAAATCGAAAGCCCGATCACTCATAATTATGAACTTTGAATGTGGCGGCAAGCCATGGCCGTAGTCTGTTCAAATATGGTCACCTTTCCCGACCTTGCAAAATGAATATGTTAGTAATAAATATAACGTCAACCATGTAGGATTGTAGGCTATGTGCAAAATTATTATGGGAGCGAATTGTTACATTTTGCTGATTAATATATATATTAGTCTAAACTCAATGATATAGCAAGCCACCATGTTGTGACTTCATGGCTTTGAATCCATGGACTCATGTCTCCGATTTTTAGTCCCATATGTAGACGCAGTCATGGAACAAAAATCAAATTACCTGCCTTTTCCATGAGATGGTTAAAAGGTTGTGACTGATTACTATGTCTTGGTATTGCTAGGCGTATTTTCAATCATGGGTTATTTATTTGTGTGATTATATTGTGATATATATGTAAATCAAATTTTTCGAGATCACATTACAATGTATGAAAACAACAGTCTCGGTTGATTTCTTGACTCAAAAATCACTCTGCATTTGGTGAATGTTCCCATAATTACAGCGTGCATGGTTGCAATTTCCCAATAATAATAATGCAATAAAAATAGCAATAATAATAATAATAATAATAATAATAATAATAATAATAATAATAATAATAATAATAATAATAATAATAATGCAACTAGACTACGACTGAACATTTTCTGGGTATCAAACGTTACAAGAAAGGTTTCATATAATAAATTATCACTTATGCTATTTTGTGCATCCCATATAAATGTGTGGCATGCCCTTCGCCTGTTTGGGCCATGCCGCCAGAGGACTGCCCTGTCAAGGGGTGCCCGGTGGGCACTGAGAAGGGAGCCACCTGGCGGAGGATTGCGGATGTAGGGTGAGGGTGTGTGAGACTGAGACAAAGGAACAGACCGAGGTGGGCCAGGCTAGGTAGAGATTGTGTGGAGGTGGCCTCTGCCCGTGGGCTGTGTTCTGAGCGGCCTTGGGCCCCGGTGTTGTACGCGAGTACAGTGTATTAGTGTGGGATATTAAAGGCAGTTTGGAGTGTAACTGTGCGTCTCCTTTGGGGTGACTGGGGCCAAAAGGGATAGGGGCTAGGCTGGTGCGGTCACTAGGCCTGTAGCTCCAAGTAACGTCCCTCATATAGCCGGGCAGGTACGCTATACTGGTGCCCAACGTGTGGCTAATTCCCCGGTTTTTTCTTTGAGCCGGTGCTTTAGCATTAGCACGGACCCCGGGCAGACAGTTGTGACTGTTGCCCGTGGCGTGGGTGGAGTCCACCGATTTTGTTAATCGGCAGACTCGTGCTGTAATGTACAGCGGGGTACGGCCAACCTCGGTGGAGGTATGGTGCGGCCCAGGGATAGGCCCCCAGGAAGCAGCCAGGGTGTCGCGGGGGTGGATGAGCACCCGCCCACTTCTTTTGTGGCGAGGGCGAAGGCCGCGCTTGGGCTTCCGCCCAACGCGACCTTGGAAGAGGCGATGAAGGCAATTCAGGCCATCAGTGCCGGCTCGACGCAGGCGCAGGGGCCGGCAGGGGTGGCAGGGCATTCAGTGCAAGTGCCCTTGCCGCACCTGGATGGTAAAAGGAGCGCGCCATTTGTTTCAATGGTGACTCCATTAGCCATGACTCAATGCCCAGCACCATTGAGCCAAGGCCAGCCACATGGGCAGATGTGGCTGCCACATGCTTCGCTTCCGTTTCCTGCGTTTGACGCAAGCGGATCGAAGTCGCCGGATGAGTTTTTGGGAGGAACTCGAACGGTTTCAGCACCTTGGTGCATATGCAGATGGGTACATGTTGTCCATGTCATTCCATATGCACTGAAAGGTATAGCAGAGTGCTGGTGGCACATAGTGGGGGAAGTGGTGGTAACCATGAGTGCCTTTGTGACTGAATTCCGGAAAATGTTCGAGCCACCGGAATTTTTGTTGCGCGATGAGATGCATCGCCGCACTCAGGCACTGCATGAGTCACTTCCGGAGTTCATTTTGGCAATGAATGAATATTTCCGGAAGTTGGATCCGTTGGCTCCGGATCAGGTGAAGGTTCAGTTCGTTTTGAGGCGGATGACAGGGAAGCACTTCACCGACCGCAAAGAGCTTTATGAGATGGCTCGAGAGGCAGAGAGACAAGCGCAATTGATAAAGTTGCTGGGGTCTCCGCCCACACAGACCAGGTGGTTAATGGATACTGTGTTGGCTCGTCAAGATGCTATGAGCATTGCAGGACTGAATGCTCAGGCATGGCAAGCGACTGTACCAGGCAGAGGCACTCGTCAGTGCTGGTCAGCTCTGGGCTCAAATGGTGGGTTTGATAACCTGCCTACCCCTGCAGTTGAACTGCAGAAGGAGGAGGGCCAGCCCGGGGTGCAGCCTGTTGGTGTTCAGGCAGCAGCCCATATAGGGTGGCCAGGGTTGAGCTTGAGCAACCCGCTGTGCAGGCACCGGCATGTGACACTCTTGCAGCCATTAAACACGACAGTTTGCCAGGGTCATGTTGGGTCAATGGTGCAGAGTACATGGCCGGAAAGCCAGAAAAGCACACTGGCCAAGAACCTGTGGAAGGTCAAGGCCTACGGTGGACAGTTGTGGACACTGTTCCGTCCGGTGTCAGAATGCTGGGTCATGAAGGACATGCATTTATGGACACCAAAGCGTCAGTTGATGAACTGGACGCGAAAGTACAGGAGTGTAATAGTGGTGAGTCACTTGGTGGTGTACAAGTGGGCATCCACACTATTGCTCCTGCTCCCATACCCCTCCCTTCCCCACCCTTACTCCCTCGCTCTGCTGGTAGTCGGCACCCTGGTAAGCATGAGAGGTCATGCGGGTGGCCAGTGTACGGAGGCGAGTGGTCGGTGGTGAGCCCGGTATTGAGGCCAGACTGTGCAGGACGCGTGGCCACGCGTCAGCAGTGCTGGTCAGCTGGGGCCGACATTTCTTCCCCATCCCTTCCCCCTGCAGTTGACCCCGGTGCGTTGGCGTTGGTCCACTCCTCGCAAGGCGCAGCCAAAACTGCAGATCCTGAATCCCTCCCAACTCCACCCCGACCGTGTATAAGTCCGTGTGAGGCCAGTCCTCGACGCCCAGGGGGGCACAGGATGAAGTCGGAAGCAGGTGGAAACCCCCCTCCTCCCAATCCTGATTGTTGTGGGAACAATCAAGGGGACATTGTTGTGCATTCGCCACCTCTTCAGAGAGGGTGGACGGACCGGGTGCAGTTGACAACAATGCCCCAGCCATGTGATAGTTTGCTTGAAGCGGCCGTCGTGCTTAGCAGCAACCTTCACGTTGGTGGCGATGGACCTGCTTCTACGGTGATGTCCGTTGAAGGCTTGGGTCAGGTGAACCTCGCTGACCGTAGCGCTGGCTGTTGCATTAAGCGTGAATTGGGTGAATTCACTTGCAATTGCAACAAGGGCCAGTTAGCGGAGGTAGTTCGGGAAATATCCCTTTTCTCTGGTCCTAGGTTGGCAACAATGGACCCAAGGTCATTTGGGAAATGGCAGAGGTACAGACGGTACTTTCCCAGGTTGGCTCGACGGGGTGTGAAGTGCATCCCCAGAGAGCTGGTTTGGTTGTTTGGATGATGTGATTGTGTCACCCAGACACATCAGGAAGTTCCACTACGTCCATTTCTTTAGTGGGTTAAAACTTCCTGAGCTATATTGTCATTTTGCTTGAAGTGGCATATAGTGGAGTATTGTTGTTCCTTCTGGTGCCTGTTTTAGGGTTAACAGGTACTTGCGGATTTTTAAAAAGCGTTGGAACACCCTGGCTTCTGCGTTTCAGGTTAACGCATGAAGCAGCTAGAGGGTGGTAGGTTTTTGATGGTCATGACCCCTCCTTCTTTTTGTGGCGTTTTGCCTTTTTTGGCCAGTTTTTTTTGGTAATGGGGGGGGGGGTTCCTCTTATTGCTTGAATGAGAGCGTTCTCTGTCCTGAGTTGCTGGCAATGCACCTGTCGTTGTTGTGTGTTGTGAGCAACTCTTCAGATTGGTTGGACTTTTGATTTTTTTAAAAACCCTGTAATGCCCAAGTGGTCAAATTCTGTGAATTACTGCCCAGTGTGCCACATATGGGACATGGTGAGCCAGTGGCCACATTTGGCACTTACAGGAAATATAAAAATTGCACTAAATGGTGTGCCAGATATGACCCAAGGGGCATTACAGGGTTAACAGTGTGATGTTTGGTGTGAATTTTTTTCCGGGAGTGTGCCCATTTGGAGAACTCGCAGATCCCGCCATTGCCTTTGGAGACTTTTGAACCCATGTGTAGTGTTTTTTTTTGTGGCGTTACATATCCGGATATGTAACGCCACAAAAAAACACACTAAACATGGGTTCAAAAGTCTCCA
The DNA here is from genome assembly GCA_000934665.2 of Catajapyx aquilonaris. Lineage (NCBI taxonomy): Eukaryota > Metazoa > Arthropoda > Diplura > Dicellurata > Japygidae > Catajapyx > Catajapyx aquilonaris. The sequence continues at coordinate 17,310 of JYFJ02005946.1, forward strand.
AAGGCCTTTTCCTTCCCCTACCCCTCCCTCCCTACGTGATCCTCTTCGGCCTGGTGGTCCGTTTTGTGCTGGATGAAGGACAGTTGCTGCCTGGTGTGATGGTGGACAGTCAGTGGTGGTGGCCACGCCACGGTGCTTGGGAGGCGACCGTGGAACAGTACTGGACGAGGTGCCCAGTGCACGTGGTGTCTGCGGCCCTGCAGACTTTGGTGACGTCTGTGGGCCGGCGGTGTGATGCTGGGGGTACCTGGCCATTTGGTGGTGCCAGAAGAGGTACCTGTGCAGGCCTTGGAGAGGCTGGACTTGGACCGTGGCTCAGGATGAGTGCATGCCGGAGGTGATGCCGGTGCGGTTGCCAGCTGAGGAAGTGCACGTGAATCCACCGTCGACATTGGTGCCATGCTTCTCTTCACCAGCCCCTGCAGAAGGTCCTGCAAACCAGCTGACGTGTCCTGGATGATGAATGTTGTTGACCAGCACTTTGGACGAACACTAGTGACCCGCTAGTGACCTTTCCTTCTCCCCTTTCCCTCCCCCACCCCTGTTTCAATGTTAAGATTAATGTTTTCTGAGTTTTGTAGTGATTCTTTTTTTTCTTTTGCCAATTTGTTTTGAAAGTTTGTTGGTAAGGTACGACCCCCGCCTTTTTCTTAATGAGGGGGGCACTGTGGCATGCCCTTCGCCTGTTTGGGCCATGCCGCCAGATGACTGCCCTGTCAAGGGGTGCCTGGTGGGCACTGAGAAGGGAGCCACCTGGCGGAGGATTGCGGATGTAGGGTGAGGGTGTGTGAGACTGAGACAAAGGAACAGACTGAGGTGGGCCAGGCTAGGTAGAGGTTGTGTGGAGGTGGCCTCTGCCCGTGGCCTCTGCCCGTGGGCTGTGTTCTGAGGGGCCTTGGCCCCGGTGTTGTCCGTGAGTAGAGTGTATTAGTGTTGGATATTAAAGGCAGTTTGGAGTGTAACTGTGCGTCTCCTTTGGGGTGACTGGGGCCAAAAGGGATAGGGGCTAGGCTGGTGGGGTCACTAGGCCTATAGCTCCAAGTAGCGTGCCTCCTATAGCCGGGCAGGTACGCTATAAATGACGCAGCACTATCAGGGCATCCGGGGAATTTAGAACTTAATTACAATTCCCTAGAAAACCCCCAAAGTTGTGGTGATGCGCAGGAATAGTCGGAAGAACATAGGTCAAATCAGTTTAATTAGCAAATGCAAGTTTATTAACAGTGCACGAAATGCGCTGTTTTAAGGATGGGCAGCTTCCATCTGAGTAAGTCCTGGTCCGTGGTGAGTGTTCATCCTGCTGTTGTGGATGGTCAGCTAGGATGACCTCGGCTGGCCTCCTTCCTTCTGCCCCAGTCCAATCCTTTTCCTCAGGTTGTCCAGAGCGCCCTTTTTTTTGGCCATCATCTTCCAGTTGCACGTCACTTTTTCTCACAATCCGCACAATTTGGAGGGATCACAAAAACACCACTCCACTCACGCCTACTACCACAGTTCGAGTTAGTTGCTTCACATTAATTTGAAAAGTTAGAGTCCGGTAAATCCGGATCGTCACTATTTCGTGACATGGTCACTTGAGACCCCCGATTCGACTGCCCAGCACCAACACCTCATTCTGTCCAGCTCCCCAAAAGGCTCCAAAATTGAAATGAGCCCATTGGCTAATCACAACATCTTACACCCATTATTAGTGGTCAACTCCAAGACAAAATGTCACGTTCCCCCTGATTGAGCAGCTGGAGAGAATGACGTCGTGCTCAACACTGCTGAAATCACCAAAAAGACCCCTTCTCAGAAGAGTCCACCACTCCTTCTCCTCCCCCCCCCCCCCCCNCCATTCTGGTTGAGAACGGTATCACGGAGGCTTGAGTCATCCAAGCACAGTATATGGAGGGTCCACGAGACCTGTTTTCAACCCGCCCAAAAGTGCTAAGTTCTGAGCCCACCCCTTCCAAGAAAGCCACGGGGGGGAGTGACGTAGACCGTCGGCTCCACCGACCCTGGACATAGGCAAATGCATGTTATTTGGGTGCATCAGCTCACATTCGATTTTTTATCTGGCGAACAGTGCATCCGACGTTCACAGGTCCCACTGCGGAAAAAACTCTCCGTAGTGCGCTCATTGCAACCGTACTCAGCGCGGAATTTTCGGGCCGATATTTTGGCCTTAGGACGGCGTCGAAAAACAACTTGAAATTCCTTCCTTGCAAAATGAAACTGGTCCTTTTTCTGCCCCGTTCTTACTCTTGGATCTTGAAGAAGGGAAGGATTTCGGATCTAATCTGTGCAGTAAAGTGACATAATCTGCCCGTAGGTTAAGATAGACTGCGTGTGAATGCAGGTGTATACGCATTGGATGACTCAAAACTCCGTGACTGTACCTACCATATTAATTCCATGCGCTTAGCATGTGTTTAACAATTACATTGGACCATATGAAATGTGTCCGTTTTGCACAATAATGCTATTTTTAGCACTTTTATTTTACAATCTAGGCTAACCGTTGCCACCTTACTTTACTGTTCCTGCCAGATTTTTCATTTTCTCAAGACTTTGACTACTCCATGGTCCCGAATAAAATTATAATCCCGAATAATATTAATAATAATCATAATAACAATAACAATAATAATAGCGATAATAATCCCGAATAAAATAAATTTGTTATTATATTACATACAATCTACAGATTTAACTACTCCATGATCCCGAATAAAATAATAATAATAATAATAATAATAATAATAATAATAATAATAATAATAATAATAATAATAATAATAATCAGGAACAATAGTCTAATGACTCCCGACGTATGCATTTCATCACTAACGGATGTTTTGCAGCATGCAATGCAACTGATGAACGGGGCAGAAAAAGGACCAGTTTCATTTTGCAAGGAAGGAATTTCAAGTTGTTTTTCGACGCCGTCCTAAGGCCAAAATATCGGCCCGAAAATTCCGCGCTGAGTACGGTTGCAATGAGCGCACTACGGAGAGTTTTTTCCGTAGTGGGACCTGTGAACGTCGGATGCACTGTTCGCCAGATAAAAAATCGAATGTGGGCTGATGCACCCAAATAACATGCATTTGCCTATGTCCCTGGTCGGTGGAGCCGACGGTCTACGTCACTCCCCCCCGTGGCTTTCTTGGAAGGGGCGGGCTCAGAACTTAGCACTTTTGGGCGGGTTGAAAACAAGTCTCGTGGACCCTCCATATACTGTGCTTGGATGACTCAAAACTCCGTGAACGGTATGTCCCGGAGGGGGAAGAAGGAGACGGTGTCGAATTTGAAGCGAGACTAATCTGCAGACGTTGAAAAGTAAAACTTGTCGGCTCTAGCGTGAAGCAACCAAGCTCAAAGTTATAAGTAACTAACCGGGCGATTTCAGGACAGTTCATGCAAAATAAAATGGAAAGTTCACCCTCTATTTTTTAATGTTAATGAAATTTGGTACGATAATTCTCCAACAGGAATAGAGCACATATGGGTGGTTCCATTTCAAATCAGGCCAGATCCAGAAAAGTTGTCAGGGCTTGGTCTCCGATTATTACGGAAAAATTACACGAAGTACCACTGTCGAAATGATGACGAATGACACTGGCTATTTTTCAGTGTCATTTTCTATTTGCCCTGAAAAAAAAATCACAACCGCAGGGGTACCAAATCTGCTATTTCTCGAAGTTCATTTTTTTTCAACTTTGGACGCGTGTACCAATTTTCCTGTTCGTTACAGAAAAACCAAATTTGGAATGGAGCAACTGCCTACCTAGGTCTGAATTTTCGATATAAAATAATTGCGAATGTATAATTAGCAACCGCGTAAAAAATTGGCAAAAATGCGGTTTTACGACATTTTAGCACTTTTCGCGAATTTTTTTCTTTCCAAAAAAAAATTTGTGGGCAAATGAAACATGTACACTTTGAGTACAACTCATACCCTCTCTACTTATCAGCTTTGTTAAGCTTTGAAGTCAAAGGTTAACAGTGCACCCATTGTTGAACATTGTCAACTTCGCAAAACATGGTTTGGAAGAAAATAATTTTCTCAAAAACACCACGAGATAATTGAACGCCTATTTATCTGGGCAGAGGAACATCTGAGCCACACACCAGTGCAAATATTTCTCTCCCCCCGAGGCCTATGATCCCTACTCGCTTTGCGAGGTGGGGGGGCTCCGCCCCCCCACAACCCCCCTTGGGGCTGCGCCCCAATTGGCGCGCCTTCGGCGCGGTGCCCGTATTCCGCCTAATCCATCCGGTTACAGAAATCAGTGACGTCACCGGTAGCGATGAGGAGTTTCCGAACTCTCTGACGTATCGTTCAAAACAGCGCTTGGGACGACAGGTGGGACCATCTGTGACGTATCATTCCAACGGTTGGTTTGAGCTGGGGGTTTGAGCAGGGCCCTGGTTTGAGTGACAAGCGGGTGGAGAGGAGTGGGTGGTCCATTGTTCTCGGGGAACCGGGGGAGTTTGCGGATACATTAATTTCGCGATCTCGGGTTTGCGTCTACATTTAATTTGGCGATCTCCAAAACGGCTGGGAATTTTGCGATTATGAGGATTTTTGGAATCGGTATATCGGCGGCTAGAAATCCAACGACGCAAGTCCGAGGTCTCTACGACGTCGGGAAGTACGAAATCTTTTTCATCCTCCTCCTCGGATTGGGGCTTTATATATATTA
>JYFJ02005947.1:0-21902 GCA_000934665.2 Catajapyx aquilonaris
GGGGGGTCCGGACCTTCGGCCCAGGAAGGGTAAATACTGGACCTTGACCAGGTCCAGTGCTTACCCTTCCTGGGCAGAAGGTCACCTTGTCATAAACTAGTTGAATACCCCTGGTATATAATGTGTGTTTCTAATTAAGTGTATATATTCAAATCGTGAAAATGGGGTAATGCTTCTGCATGCCTGCTGTGGTTCTTTGCACACACATTTACTGTGCCACTGTGCTTTGTGGACACTTTACCTTTTGCTTCATGACACAAGACATGTACTGTATGATCCCAGTGGTTAGGTTCGGTTTGGTTTATTAGGAAGAAGCCAAAGCAACTATGGCTATCTGGCTGTAAGAAGAGGCAAAGGTGGGACAGATGGAGGGAGAAACGAAGAGGAAAAAGAAGAGAGGAAAGACTGGTATCTCTCTTAGTCTGTCGCCTATCCCAAAGACCTGTCCGGCTTGGGTGGCCCTACCAGTAGACAAAGCTACAGCCGGCATAGCTCTTGGGGTCATGGGAGAAACGCAAATCCCAGTGGTTACCCAAATATTGCCCATTGTCTCCTCTCAAAGACATATGCTGGAAATCTTTATGATTATTTCTGTAGGAATAATTTTATCTTGTCAATTAATCACATTTTTAACCGAAGCAGTAGTGGTGTAGTGGTATGGTGTCCGACTGCTAATCGGGAGGTCCTGGGTTCGAATCCCGGAGGCCGGGGACCCTGATCATGGTTTTCTGTGGTTTCCCATGGTCACTGCAGGATAATTCCGGGGTCGTTACCGTAATTATAGGCCACAGCCGCTTCCTTCCTTACCTATCCTTGCCTCAATTCCGATGAAAAGTATAGTAAAAATGGAAAGAGTTCCAGACAAAAAAAAAATTGGGAGAAATCCCCCCCTAATAAAGCCTAAAGGGCTGATAATGGGGTATCAATTATTATTATTATTATTATTATTAATCACATTTTTAACAATACATGAAGAAACATCAAGGAAACATTACAGGCTTTGTCATGAAAATGTATAATGCATATTTTGGTGCAAAAGTTGGTGAACATGATAAATAACGAGCCCCACAACCGAGTGTATTAACTTCGTGTAGAATGACTCCAAAAGTGACCAGAAGGTAAGAAAAAGCCTTCCCGTCATGGCAGCCGTACAATCTGGAGGAAACCCAGAAATCCTCGTGATGAATGCTACTTTGAAGTAGGCCTACTATTTTCTACTATGATCAGGATTATGATGAGGACTGTCATGGTGTTTAAGGCAGCAGCACCAATCTTTTTCTCAGCTTATACATAAAATTATTTAGTCAGACTACTCTTAATGATTCTGCATATTCTTAGACTCTCGGTATCTAGGATATAAGAAAATAGCTTATTCGCTCCTTGTACTTTCTCATGGTTTGGAATCAGATGAACAAATTTCATTCGGTACGTTTTTCAAAATTGTAGCCTGCCTTAGTGTTGCAATGTCCTTGAAATAATAAGGAGGTTTGAAATCACAATACGGACTTGCCAGGGAATGTTGACAATGGTAGGTTTTATACACTAGTAATTTTTATTGTATTTAGTTTATTTATCGATTTTATATATTTTATTTACCTTATTGAGAGGATATCGTTTTTCCATTTTCGTTTTTTCTAGTTTTTCTTCAACTCCATGCAGAAAAGACATTGGGCAGGGATGAAGATTTTTGGGGAGGAGACACGGGTGCAAGTGCAATGTCTGAAACTGGGTCATGTGCAGTCTCCCTGGAGGTTAGGTTGCCAGACGCCTCCAAGGCATGGGTCAGAGACCCTCCTGACACGGGTGAAAGGGAACTCCCAGGCGGAGTTCGTACCCGGGACCTCTCGCACAGCAAGCCGAGACTTAACCGTCTCGGCCACCATACATACACACACACAGTAATACAGTGAAACCTGTGCATTACGGAATCGTACGGGACCCTAATAATTTCCGTAACGGACCGGTTTCTGCTATATTCAGATCAAGGACGTTACTAAATTTTTTTGTCGGTGAGAAAGAGAATACAATGGCGAGAGAAAAAATAAGCACCTTACCTTCAACATAGTGCAAAATTAGCCCACCACACACTTTTTTTCCGCAAAATTCTGTGCCCGTTGCGGAAACTTTCCAGCCACCCATTTGAAACACTAAGTTTTGCCATACCAAGTTTTTGGGCTATTAATTTTGCCTGCTCTTTTGGACCACCTGCCCGGACATGAGCAATACGTGGAGCCTTTGTCAACCCCTTCCTCTTCCCCGACATGTTCAAACTGGACTAACAGTGAACTTGAAGGCAGGTCACCTACGAATCAGTCACAGTCTTCCTGGCCTCCCAAACATGGCACTGTTTTCCAACCAAAAATAGTCCCCTTTCCTCTGGAATATTTTCAAGGCCATTGGCCGATAGCAATTAGGAGACACTTATGATGAAAGGATTGTCCAAAAAGGGTTACTCAGAAGCCTCCTGGGCAGGTCAGGAGTGAACCTGGCTGTAGGTTCTATTTTTGTGACTTGCAGGAGATAATGTGAACCTTTTGATTTCCTTTATGAATGGGAATTTTCTTTGAAGGGAGACAAAAATCCATTCCATTTCTGCGTTGAGCAGGTTCCATTATATCCGTCAAAAAATACATTGCATGCCCTATGCATATGCCTGTTCCCAGAAAAAATTCCGCAATTGACAGGTTTTCACAATACCCAGAGTCCGTAATGGGCAAGTTTCACTGTAATAATAATTAAAGTAAACTTTAAAAAATTATTTTAATAATACATTTAACTAGATCATCATCGTGGGCGACACGGTGGCGGAGTGGTTAGCGCCATAGCCTTCCACCTCTAAGGTCCCGAGTTCGATCCCGGGTCGCGCAAAGGATGCTTATGTGGATAGAGTTTCGATGGGTTCTCTCCATGTTCACGTGGGTTTTCTCGGGGTTCTCCCGTTTCCTCCCGCAATCAAAATCCATCACACGCAGGCAATGATTCAAGACGGTTCACGAAAAGATGATCCCCTAAGAGGCCCAAGGGGCCTATCACGGGGTATCCATTATCATTATCATTATCATTATCATTATTATTATTATTATTATTATTATTATTAACTTGATCATCATCATCATCATCATCATAATGGATACCCCGTGATAGGCCTCCTTAGGCCTTTTAGGGAATCATCTTTTCATCATTTGCCTGCGCTACGATGGATTTTGATTGCGAGAGGAGATAGGAGAACCCTGAGAAAACCCACGCCAACATAAAGAGAACCCATCGAAACTCGTTCCACATAAGTATATCCTCTGTTCGATTCAGGGATCGAACTTGGGACCTCAGAGGTGGAAGGCTGTGGTGATAACCACTACACTACTGTGCCACCATATTTAACTAGAATATGTAAAATAGGAGCCCTTCCCACATCTTTTGCAAAACCATTTGAATGACCCAAATTTTGCTGGATTGTACATAATTTTTTTGAATCATATGATTAGTACTCTTTTCAAGACACAGGAGTCTATTTTAAATAAACATCATCATTGTGATGTGGTGCCATCAAGGGTCAGATGGTGAAGTAGTACAGTGTTGGACATTAATCGAGACATTCGAGGCACTGGTGGCTAGCGACATTTTCCGAATCGGCAGAAGAAGGAACCGAAGATAAGCATTCTGCAAGCTGGGCGAGCAAGATTCCTTCTTCTGCCGCTTCCGAAAATGTCACTAGCAATATGCTTCGATATAATCACTGTACAGCATTTGGCAGAATTCATCTTCTCCCCAAAATCTTTAGAATCAGCATACCAACCATTGAGCCTTTCATATGTGTGTTATCATCACATTCTAAAACTGGGTTGGCTGCAGGCAATAATTATTGCCTGCTGCAATACACTAGAAGTTAACTTGTGTTTTGGATGTAATAATGTGCGAAAACATTGTACAAAAATAAATCCACAGTTTTCCATCCCCTCACTTCAGGATATGACAGACACTTCCAATGGAATGGTTATTCACGCTAAGCAAAATTGCAAGAAGTTGAATATTCTCTCAGCTTCCGCATTTCACTCTTTTCCCTTGACAGTGTCACATAATTGAGAAAATTCAGTGATGTCACAGGAAGGCTTGAAGGTACATGGTCCTAAACTTTTATGCAATGGTCTTACACAGTTGTATGCTGGAACCATAATGGTCTTCTTGATGATGTAACACAAGCATGCCACATGTGTTTGTTTGTAATTAACAGAAGAGTGGCATAAATCAGAAATTAGAGTTACTTGGCATTGCAATCAGGGGTCAAGGAGTTCTTAGGAGAATGCAGTCTTCTTAAACTTATGCATGAGAGTGTCTGTTTTACCAGCTCCTTTCCTTTTAAACATCCATACACGCATTAACTACTGGACACTGTGGCATACATTGGAACATAAATGGTACCAACACATTGCTTCCCACACTTAATTGAAGGTCACTACTCACATCTTCATGATAAGTTGAAAGAAATGCCTCTTCTTCAGTGTTGAAACTGTTCACAACATTAGCCTCATTCCAGGGGTGATTTTCAGTTGCATCATAAGAAATATCAGCCTCTCTTCCTTCATTTCCTTGCATCCATATTTCAGTCATCTCTTCCCTCCAATCCTGAGCACAATAAAATCATGTCACTCTCAATGACGGCTGGCACCATCCCTTTGTCTGTCATCATAAGGTAAGTCTAAATATCTTTAATAACGGTATATTGGTACAATATCTAAGGGACACCTATTTCCACTTGGTTCCATTGTCGTACCTTCATGTTTAGGAGTTAGTTACATGCACCTTCGCAAATCACATGAATGGGCTTTATGTGAGTATGTGTGACTACATGATAAACCTTAAATTGAGTTCATAGCCCAGGCACACTATAAATCGAAGTTCATGCATGAATGAAAATTAAGTTACCTCTTCTTTGACAGCTTCATTCACTGCTGCTTGTACAAGATTTCCTGCAGGCATATTGGAACTTGAAGGAGTCACTTGATGTGGATGCTGCTCTGGCTCATAAGCTTCAATAGGAGCACCAAGGTCTCTTCCAGAATGTGTGTGTGGTTCTGGAAAATATGCATATTTCATATATTTCTCAACAATAGTTATTCTTACATTTCCATACATGCATCGCAACATAACTGAAAGCCTAGTTTTATAAGTAAATCACAATTTTCATAATTATTCAGACTTATTTCCAATAATAATTGTGTATATCTGAACAACCAATATCGAACCTCAACAAGCGAGTTCTTGCAAATCTATCATACACAGTTCTTCCAGGAGTGTCTAGTTCAGGTAGCAATTTTTGACATGAACCAGGTTATCATTAACCCTTAACTACGTAGGTGGGCGAAACACCTTTAACTACGTAGGTGGAGCCTGAGAGGCTCCAACGGTATATTTAAATTTATGCTTATCAACAAAATTGTTATATTGGACTTTTCACATACAGAAAGTGCAGTTCAGATCATTAGGCTTCCGAAAACGTAAAAATCACACGCTGAGTCAGCATATTCCGACAGGGAAAAATTTTTAATTAAAAGGTTACATCAACAACTTTGAGCCGCTCTGGCTTCACCTGCATAGGGATAGCCTGAGTGGTTAGAGGGACCTGTTCCTCGTTACGAATTTTTTTAAACCAAAGAATAGGGACTAAAATTTTTTTTCTTTCCTTTTCATGCTTAGGAAGGTTTTTCTGACAAAGTCACGGAAGGACAGGGGAAAATAAAATTCAATGAAAAAGTTACATGAGTTTAAATAGTGCTTGGAGCCTCTCAGGCTCCACCTACGTAGTTAAGGGTTAAGTAGTTCATTTTGCACAAATACATTTCCAGGCTATCAAAAATTTCAACTGATAAAATGAGGTTGGCAGGCTTGTTGGCAAATGTAGCGTCCGAGGGATAGCCTATAATGAAAGCCCCCAACTTACATAAGTGGAGCCCCCCAATGGTATCTTCACCTTATCGTGGTGGTGGAGTTTGAGTTTCTCCCTTGACTCAAAGAGCTATGCCGGTGGTAGCTTAGTCTACTGGTAGGGCCACCCAAGTCGGATAGGTCTTTGGGATAGGAGACAGACTAAGAGAGTCTAAGGGACTAAGAGAGTCTTTCCTCTCTTCTTTTTCCTCATCGTTTCTCTCTCCATCTGTCCCACCTTTGCATCTTCTATAGCTAGATAGCCATAGTCGCTTTGGCTTCTTCTTAAAACCTAAACCTCAACGTAAGTGGAGCATTCTACAACCCAATGAGTAAGTCAGCTTTCATGTAACTTTACTTCATCTTATTGTAGCTTATGTGATTTTCCAAACCCACAACACCGTTTGCAGGCTCCTGGCACCATGGCCTCCAATTTACGTAATCTGGATCTACAGTGGCGCCAATAAATTAAATAAATAAACAAGTAGATAGAAATGTCGTTAAAAAGAGGAATAGATGATTACAATGAAATTAATTATGTCAAGCGTAAGTACTGTATCTGCAATTTACATTTTTCAATGTATCCCCTTTTGGTGTCCACAACAGCCTCTAGGAGAGACCTGAAGAGTTCACAGGGGTTGGTGATGATATCTTTTTTCATGTGCACCATTTGCATCTTTGTCTCTGCTGCTCTCTGCTGCCATATATTGCCTGCTCCAATTCCCTTTATCCACGAAATCCTTATCTCTAACGGACAGGCTGCACCTAAATTTGTTACCACATCCCATACCAGGAAGTACGTATAACATTTCAGGCATTCCCACACTACTGCTACAGTCCATTAAACCTAATGTATGTGATAAATTCTAATTTGTTTTAAATACCCCCATGTTGCCAGATGAGTATGAACAGTTTTAATTGCTTTAATACATAATGTAGTTTGCACCACTGGACAGAGGGTACTTGTGAAAATTCAGCGGGCATAATAAGGCATGAAATCAATATGCTTGAATTGACACAACCAATGCATTTACAATTCTGGACTAACCCCTACTTCTTGCATTTTGGTTTTATGAGGTCATCCCAACTGTTACTATGTTGTAGGTCATAGGCCTCATTTGGTAAGGTCTATCTGATTGGTACTACGCTGTGCATTGCTGCTATTTCACCTCCTCCCAATCCGCCCTAATCATATGGAAGGCTTGGCAGGATGCCACGCGACTCCTTCTGCCTTTGATCTGCGCAAACCACAACCCCATTGTCCCATCTGGTTTTACTACTTACAATGACCCTCCATTTCCTGCACAAAGCAATGAAACTTATACCCAACCTTCATCAGGAGATTTCCTCCTCTTCCCTTCCTGTTCCTTCAGGATGAACACTTCTATCCAGGCCATCCTCCTGTCCATATCCGCAATGGTCCTCTCAATCCTGTCATTCTGAGCCAGGCTTCGTTCCAGGAGGGACACAATGTGGGGCAGCAAGGTTGGTGGTTGGGTGGCCATGCTGTCTCCTCAGCAGTTACAGTTGGGGTGTGGGCAGAGTGTGGGTATGCCGTGGGTAAGGTTAGGCCCCCGCAGAAACTTAGTATGGACGTTACAATGACAAGGAGAAGCTAGGTGAAGTCGGAACAAAGAAAGCAACAAACCTTCGTCGCTGGAACAGGCACGTGTTAGCTGGAGTTCGCAATGTGTGCGACTGAATATAGAGTCACGAGAGATACACCGCACTGTGGCAGCACCGTCGAACATTCAACAAGACTGTTCCAAAACGGGCAGACTCACCGCCTCTAGTGGCAAGATGTCGAATCGCTCTTCAAATTACTGGCGGGAAACTCTTGAACCATGTTGGATCACTACGAGGATCACTCTGTATGTATGTACAGAATGTGATAAAACGACTAGAGTAACAACTCGTCAAGTTTTATTTTTGCCAAATGGAAATTGCCCTGAGATACAAAGACAGGTAATCCATACAAACATGACATACACTGGTATGGAGAAGGCACTTTAATGAATAAACGTCACGGGTGGAAAGGGGCTTAACTTAGGGAAATAACAATTGTGACATATAAATGTGAACTTCGGGCAATTTGTTTCTTGCAACAGGTTCCCCTTTTCTCTGCAGCTGCAACACAAAAACAATCTACACCTTTAACACCTATACCCCTTTCTTACACAAAAGATGTTCGAGCAAAGGGTCACCAAAGTTACAAATTAAAGTAAGCCCCCTTAGAGCTCTTGTCAGTGCATGAACACCACTGGGAACAATAATGCTAACTATTCCAACAACAACAACAAAATCTCCATCTCTATTGACTGACTTGGATCATCATCACGTGGTAGGTGAGCCAGAAGGTATTCTAGTACAAGGGACAACCACCCATTCCCTTTAATAGGTGTGAGAAATGTTTGAAATATTCTGTACATCTGTCATCTAATTTAAGCATTAGTATGCAAGGACCCTGTATACGTACAACCAGGTACAACTCATCTTTCAGTAATAAATTAATCACACTTCACTCAAATAATATCACATATCCTACTGTTCTCTCTCATTAGGAACTCAAACAACACGCCTGAAGAGAAACTCCTGTAAAATTATGAAAATGTTGAATTGGTGCTTTGTTCAGATCAACAACGAGATGCAAGGAAAGTGTTTTATGTTTCCACAAATCATGCTATCTTCAAGCCACATAAGATTGGCTCTAACGATGGCATCTAGCTCCTTCCACAGGTCTGATGGCCCAAGTTACAACCCTGTATCTTCAAAAAAACACGTAAATGGAGATAAATGAACCTTTGCACTCCAAAGCCCGTAACTGTAGGCGCAACCCTTGCAAAGTTTGGGCTAATAATTGAAATCATGCACTTCCATATACGATAATGGAAACAAAAACCTTCAAACGTGGACATCTCGAAATGACAAAAAGCAGAGATACAGGGTTGTGACTTGGGCCGTCATAGGTGTGGCAAAAGGTTGTGAAGATGGGAAGGGTCAGCCAAAGCTAATTTCCTAGACAATAAATCCTGCCTACAGTTCTCACACTTTTCCATGCACCATCATGAAAACCTCAAATCCTTTGCATGCCATGAATTTCCCCATATATTTCAGAAAATAGTTTGGCTTGGCTTTGCTGCATGGAATTTCTTCACATGCGAGTTCATGCTCCCTTTTTGGCTGAACTTCACATTGCAAAATTGGCAAGAAAATTGCCTTTCTTCTGAATGTATTAACAAATGCATATTCAGGTTACCTTTTTGGCTAAAACGTTTGTGGCAGACATGACAACTGAATGGTTTCTCACCTGTGTGGACCATTATGTGACGCATCAGATCCTGAGAGCTGGCTAAAGCCTTCCCACATACCTCACATTGATAAGGTTTTAACCCAAAGTGAACAGTTTTCAAATGAAAAGTTAGACTTCCTTTAGTGGTGAATCTGGCACCACACAATTCGCAGAAAAATTGGGATTTACTTCCATGTGCTGCATGGAATTTCTTCACATGAAACTTCATGTTCCGTTTTTGGCTGAACTTCACATTGCAAAATTGGCAAGAAAATTGCTTTTCTTCTGAATGTATTAACAAATGCACATTCAGGTTACCTTTTTTGTTAAAACGTTTGTGGCAGACTTGACAACTGAATGGTCTCTCACCTGTGTGGACCAATCTGTGATCCTTCAGCCTCTGAGAATGAACGAAAGCCTTCCCACATACCTCACATGGATAAGGTTTTAACCCAAGGTGAACAGTTTTCCAATGTACAGTTCGATTTCCTTTAGTGGTGAATCTGGCACCACAGAATTCGCATGAAAATTTGGATTCACTCCCTCCTGGATGGACATTACCATGCGCTGAATGGACCAACTGCTGCGAATCATCTCTTGCAGCCCCAGTCTCTATATTTCTGTCCATTTTGAGTCTTGCATTGGACACATCTGTCTCACTTGGCTGGAGATTATTTGGATGAGCCTGTCTTCCAGGAGTTTCTGCCGTTGGGGCAAAAGTGCTGAGCTCATCTCCCTGAGATTCCTGTATCATGTCCTGCTGTTCTTCAACCACCACTGCATGAGACTTGACACACTCTTCCAGTGAAGATGGAATGTTGAAAGTCTTGTTGCAGATGCCACATTTAAGTAGGTCTTTGAAAGGTTTCTGCCTCTTTGGATGTGAATTCCTCTAAAAGTAAAGTAAATCATTTTCTTCCAGATGTGCATTAAAATTTACCTGGGCTTCTGTAAAAACTGGTCACTAACATAATGCCTACATTCATATTGCACAAATATATTGGATGCTCTTGTCTCAAGTTGGTATTACTGAGCCAGCCAAAATCCTTTCATGCTGAAGACTGGAGTGGTATGCTGTGGATTCCAGTTACAGGTAATTGTTGATATTTTGTAATAATGCATGACAGAGGACTGGACTTCTCCATACATTCAACATTATGACAGACAAAAGTAAAACACAACTAGAAAAACCCTCGCTTCCATAGCATTTTTCTAGGCCTGTGGCCTGGGGTGGACACCATATTTTTAAACTGCTTCGGACATATAGCAAGTGATGATTAATCCATACCCTACGACCCGTCTGAAATCCCACTATTTGCTGGAAAATATGCATTTGCCCACTTCAACATAAACGTACCTTGTGAGTTATTTTTCACGCCAAATAATTTAATACCGTAATATTGTATCAATGTACATTCATGACCTGTAATTGGAGATTTCAACACTGTGTTGAAACAACCGGTAATTAGAAGCCATTCAAAATTCAACCACAATATGCAATGAAGAAAAACATAAACAATTACGGGAGGCTGCTTTTATCGCACTTTCATCATTTGGGATGCAAACTGAGCCCCTATTTTCCCCAACAATGGGAGCGAACAGTTTCAACAAAGGAATACGTGCTTACTTTCATTTTATTCATTGTTATTACTTCTTCTTCATCATCATCATCATCATCATCTTCACGGCGTTTCCCAAACAGACATGGGATTTTTTTAAAAATTATTATGTGCGAGTACTTGACCAGGTTGGCATAGTGGATAGGGCGTCCGCCTGCTAATCGGGAGGTCCTGGGTTCGAATCCCGGGGCCGGCAACCCTGACCGTGGTGTTCTGTGGTTTTCCACGGTCTTCCTAGGATAATTCCGGGGTTGTTTCCATATAATAGGCCACAGCCGCTTCCTTCCTTCCCTATCCTTGGAGGTTGAAAGGCAATGCTGGGCCAACCTCCTCAATATCAATAATAAAGTACTTGACCAGGCTTCAATGTTTTTTTTTTGTTGTTGTTGTTTTTTGTTCTTTTATTGTGTAACTTATACGTATTTGGTCATGTGAGGATATTGAGGACCTCCTCCTCAATATCCGCTGGCAACCCCATATCTGTTTGGGAAACGCCGTGAAGATGATGATGATGGTTATTACTTGCAATTTCAAAATTCAATTACTCGTGAACCAAGCATTTTCACACTCTAGGAATAGTGTCATTCGACTCAGCTCATCGAGTGTATTCAAAAAATATACAGAAACCTGCAAGATTTTTGCGGGGCTAAACTGCACCGAAGCCTAAACATTGACAACAGAGCCTGAGTGTCACATCCGGATTCTTACTCCAACTGCATTCGATCACCTTCTGCACTATTAACAACAAAAGTAATGTCACACGGTTATGTGACGGCATCTGCGACTTGTTGTTTAGCATGGGGGTTGCCGAGTTACGGATGTTAATTTGGCAATACTCTGGAATCCACAACCCATGCTAAACGACAAGTCACGGGTGCCATCACATAACAGTGCGACATTACTTTTGCGGTTAATAGTACCCATACATGGATGCTGAGTTACGGGCCCAAGGCCGGATGATTCGAGCTGGCTTTTACTGCTTTGAAGCTGCCGAGGAGCGGATGTGACGTCACGAAACTTTAAAGGCACCGAACGCATTAACTATGCAACAACTTCCAAAACTACTTTCACATATTATCAGTTTATCTGGAAATTATACACGAGAATCCCTTCTCCCTGCATAAATGAAAATTTATGTTACCTCTACATTGACAGTTCCGTTAACTGCTGCCGGTATGAGAGTTCCTCCACTCATAATAGAACTTGAAGCCTCTTGATGCGGATGCTGCTCTGGCTCATACGTTTCAACAGTAGCACAAGGGTCTCTCTCACGGTAGGACTCTGCAAAATATATATATATATATATCGTACACAGAATTAGAAATGCATGACTCATCCCATGCACAAGTTGAAGCATTGCCTAAAAAAAAAGTATGTGTAGCAACCATAGATATCGGGCAAAACAACAAACCATGCCTGGCAGGGTCACAACAAAGGACAGACCTGGTGCAGTCACCCCAAAGTCACACAGACACACAAACACAAAGGCTCTATCCATCACCCCATCACCTCCATATCCATAGGTGAGTTGGGGCAAGTGCGACCTTGTTTTACATAGGTTGACTGGGTGAGGTTTTTGCCGCTCAGGAAGCTGTAAAACAGCTGAACTTATAACCACCTGCAGAGTAACTAAGTCTCTCTTAGTGATCACAGAATCAATGTGGTACGGTTTTGCAATTGTCTGAAAATTAATAATTATTCCCGAAACTGTAATGGATTTGGGACTTGCCCTGACGTGGGGTAAGTGCGACTACTGGCCTTGTCTTTGCAGGAGAGCATCGAGTTTCACCGACTATTTCAGTAAAGCCTATATGCCAAATGTTTGCGTACATACGACAATTTCTTACACGGGGCAAGTGCGACGTCTTAGTCGCACTTGCCCCATCGAAATCAGCGCACTTGCCCCAGTGTCACGGGGCAACTGCGACCTAGGGAACAAAGGCGACGTCAGAGTCTTATGGTTAATTACACAACATCTATGAAAAGTTCAGGTAAAATGCTTCACAACTATGCATAAATAGAACACCCAGCATGTTGGAGTGTACATACAGAAAATATCTTCTGAAGGTGAGATGTGAGGGTTGCACGTTCTGCCTCCATCTAGCCACACAACGCCAGTAACGCATGAAAATGTTTTTGTCCTATGTTGCCTGAGGTTAGGACATTCATATTGTGCTGTCAAGTAAATTGCTCCCATACCGTTTCACTCAATGAGTGTTTTTAGGGTTTGAGACTAATATTTACACTTAATCCAACTAAGTTAACCTACCCTACAATAACATGCTAGTAAGTTAGTCAGGTATCATTGGCTACAATCATTGCATCAAAAGAATGTATATCAATCATTGCCCTCTCCAGATGAGCATTTGTGTCATTGTCTCTCATGACATACTTACTACTCCAAGCCCTTCCATCCACCAAACCCTTCTCTCTACTCGGCAGGTCGCATCAAATTTCATTATCACTCACTAGATAATAATAATAATAATAATAATAATATAATACTAATAATAATAATAATAATAATAATATACTAATAATAATAATAATAATAATAATAATAATAATAATAATAATAATAATAATAATAATAATAATAATAATGGATACCCCGTGATAGGCCCCTCGGGCCTCTTAGGGGATCATCTTTTGAATAACCGACTTTAATAATTTGCCTGTAATGTGATGGATTTTGATTGCGGGATGAAACGGGAGGACCCCGAGAAAACCCACGCGAACACGGAAATAACCCATTGAAACTCTAGATCATAGAGTTAGGATGCAGGTTTCCCATGCTTCAAACATGTAAAATTTAACCCATTTGTGGTAAAGATTATTTCTGCAGAATTTCCTCATGCTCTCAGCATGACGAGCAGGATGAGTTTCAGTTTCTATTTGAAATTTATTGAAAGTTTGAAGATAACACAACTGAAACACATCATTGCAACACCTCTGGTTGTGAGTCCAAACAATCTACAGTATAGGCACTTCTTTTTTTATTATTATGGTGCCTTGTGGTGGAGTCTTTTCTACAAGGTGTAAATGAAATAAGTGTGCCTTTTATGCAGTGTGATAGTGACTTAAAAGAAACACTTTTTGCCAATTCACTTGGTGCCCCAGATGCATCGTTAAGTCAGAAAACGTCAGGGAGATGCGGTGGGCGTAACGTCTCGTGTTGCTGAGGGAAAGGTCCCGGGTTCGTCCCCATCCGGCAGCTCGTCCCTTTTCCCACTCCAAGCCTGCAAGGTTTATTGGCCCACATCTTTATGGAAGTGCCACCACTCCTTCAGCCTGCGCAAACCACTACCCCTTTGGGTCTCTATCTGGAGGTACAACTTTGTCCACCTCCACCTGCTTCAGTTCCCTCCAGCACAACACGAGTAATACCAGGTAATACCCAACCTGTAGCATCATCAGGTGTCCTCCTCCTCCTCTTCCCTTCCTCCTCTTCCCTCAGGACGAACCCTTCCATCATTATTGCCATGCTGTGGTCCATCTGAGTCATCTTCCTGTCCATCTGAGCCATCCTTTGACCCATCTTTTCAATGGTCTTCTCCATCCTGTCATTCTGAGCCAGGCTTCGTTCCAGGAGAGAGGCAATGTGGGACAACGAGGTTGGTGCTGGTTGGGTGGCCATCCGCAGTGGTCGTTGAGGCGTGGCAAAGGGCCCCATCTCTCCACATATGCGAGGGAATATCAGGCTGGAACCGGCTGGAACAACTAGAATAATCTTTGGAACACTCAAGAGCTGACTCGACTAGACGGAAAGGAACGATTTCGAACGAGTGACGGACGGAGTGAGTCACACAATATCACAATTTCTAGTCACGCGAGATACACCGCATGTGGCAGCACCGTCGAACATCCATCCAAAACGAGCAGACTCACCGCCTCTAGTGGCGAGATATCGAATCGCTCTTCAAATTACGGGCGGGAAACTCTTGAACATCAAAATTTCTGATTAAGAATAGCCCATTGGACAAAATGGCAGCTCGTGCCGATGACGGAACCCACTTTGTGCATGCCAGACACCCTTGCATTTTTTAACACGAATATGCACAGTATACAGGGTGTCCCTAAATGCAGAAATGCAGAGGCGTTCCATCTTGTTGGAAGATGAAATCCGGCGCATCTTCTTGCAGCTGTGGCATTAACCTCTGCAGCACGCACCAAGCCTTTTCTTCCGCCGACACTATTTTTAACTCCTAGATGGCACGGCACTAATCATTTCATGTGGTGAGATATGTCAAAAAAAAACTTTAAACCTTCCTCTTTGCTATGAGATATGTACGGGAGTTGTACCTTGTTTGTCGCATTTTTAAGCATTTTTTTACTTTGGCCCCATCTTTTGTGGACACCCTGTGTACGTAACCTAATAATGACAGCTAACAATAATTTTGATAACCATTAGAGTAACTGCTGTAAAATAAGCAGTTTAGTGCAAACAAAATAGCCATATTAGTCAGACAACCATGTTGGATCACTCTGTATGTACAGAATGTGATAAAACGACCACAGTAACAACTCTTCAAGTTTTATTTTTGCCAAATGGAAATTGACCTGAGATACAAAGACAGGTAATCCGCGCACAAACATGACATACACTGGTATGGAGAAGGCACTAATGAATAAACGTCACGGGTGGAAAGGGGCTTAACTTAGGGAAGTAACAATTGTGGCATATCCTCCTGAGACCTGATGTCCAATATATTGGACATCAGGTCTCAGGAGGATATAAATGTGAACTTCGGGCAATTTGTTTCTTGCAACAGGTTCCCTTTTCTCTGCAGCTGCAACACAAAAACAATCTACTCCTTTAACACCTATACCATTCTTACACAAAAGATGTTCGATCAAAGGGTCACCAAAGTCACAAATTAAAGTAAGCCCCCTTAGAGCTCTTGTCAGTGCATGAACACCACTGGGAACAAAAATGCTAACTATTCCAACAACAACAAAATCTCCATCTCTATTGACTATAACTTGGATCATCATCACGTGGTAGGTGAGCCAGAAGGTATTCTAGTACAAGGGACAACCACCCATTCCCTTTAATAGGTGTGAGAAATGTTTGAAATATTCTGTACATCTGTCATCTAATTTAAGCATTAGTATGCAAGGACCCTGTATACGTACAACTCATCTTTCAGTAATAAATTAATCACACTTCACTCAAATAATATCACATATCCTACTGTTCTCTCTCATTAGGAACTCAAACAACACGCCTGAGGAGAAACTCCTGTAAAATTATGACAATGTTGAATTGGTGCTTTTTTCAGATCAACAACGAGATGCAAGGAGAGTGTTTTATGTTTCCACAAATTATGCTATCTTCAAGCCACATAAGATTGGCTCTAACGATGGCATCTAGCTCCTTCCACAGGTCTGATGGCCCAAGTTACAACCCCGTATCCTCAAAAACACGTAAATGGAGATAAATGAACGACTGCACTCCTCTTTGCAAGCCACACCTTTTGGTAAGTTCTAAGCCCGTAACTGTAGGCGCAACCCTTGCAAAGTTTGGGCTAATTGAAATCATGCACTTCCATATACGATAATGGAAACAAAAACCTTCAAATGTGGACATCTAGAAATAACAAAAAGCAGAGATACAGGGTTGTGACTTGGGCCGTCATAGGTGTGGCAAAAGGTTGTGAAGATGGGAAGGGTCAGCCAAAGCTAATTTCCTAGACAATAAATCCTGCCTACAGTTCTCACACTTTTCCATGCACCATCATGAAAACCTCAAATCCTTTGCATGCCATGAATTTCCCCATATATTTCAGAAAATAGTTTGGCTTGGCTTTGCTGCATGGAATTTCTTCACATGCGACTTCATGCTCCCTTTTTGGCAGAACTTCACATTGCAAAATTGGCAAGAAAATTGCTTTTCTTCTGAATGTATTAACAAATGCGTATTCAGGTTACCTTTTTGGCTAAAACGTTTGTGGCACACATGACAACTGAATGGTTTCTCACCTGTGTGGACCAATCTGTGGCGCTTCAGCCTCCGAGAATAAAGAAAAGCCTTCCCACATACCTCACATCGATAAGGTTTTAACCCAAGGTGAACAGTTTTGCAATGAACAGTTCGACTTCCTTTAGTGGTGAATTTGGCACCACAGAATTCGCATGAAAATTTGGATTTACTCCCTCCTGGATGGACATTGCCTTGTGCCGAATGGACCAACTGCTGCGAATCATCTCTAGCAGCCCTTGTCTTGGCCCTTGTCTTGCAGCCTTTGTCTTGCAGCCCTTGTCTTGGCTGGAGATTATTTGGATGAGCCTGTCTTCCAGGAGTTTCTGCCGTTGGGGCAAAAGTGCTGAGCTCATCTCCCTGAGATTCCTGTATCATGTCCTGCTGTTCTTCAACCACCACTGCATGAGACTTGACACACTCTTCCAGTGAAGATGGAATGTTGAAAGTCTTGTTGCAGATGCCACATTTAAGTAGGTCTTTGAAAGGTTTCTGCCTCTTTGGATGTGAATTCCTCTAAAAGTAAAGTAAATCATTTTCTTCCAGATGTGCATTAAAATTTACCTGGGCTTCTGTAAAAACTGGTCACTAACATAATGCCTACATTCATATTGCACAAATATATTGGATGCTCTTGTCTCAAGTTGGTATTACTGAGCCAGCCAAAATCCTTTCATGCTGAAGACTGGAGTGGTATGCTGTGGATTCCAGTTACAGGTAATTGTTGATATTTTGTAATAATGCACGACAGAGGACTGGACTTCTCCATACATTCAACATTATGACAGACAAAAGTAAAACACAACTAGAAAAACCCTCGCTTCAATAGCATTTTTCTACCATATTTTTCAACTGCTTCGGACTTATAGCAAGTGATGATTAATCCATACCCTACGACCCGTCTGAAATCCCACTATTCCCTGGAAAATATGCATTTGCCCACTTCAACATACCCGTACATTGTGAATTATTTTTCACCCCAAACAATTTCATACAGTAATATTGTATCAATGTATATTCATGACCTGTAATTGGAGATTTCAACACTGTGTTGAAACAACTGGTAATTAGAAGCCATTCATAATTGAACCTCAATATGTGATGAAGAGAAAGATAAACAATTACGGGAGGCTGCTTTTATCGCACTTTCATAATTTGGGATGCAAAATGAGCCCCTATTTTCCCCAACAATGGGAGTGAACAGTTTCAACAAAGGAATACGTGCTGCCTTTCTTTTTATTCATTGCTATTACTTCATCATCATTATCATCATCATCTTCACAGTGTTTCCCAAACAGATATGGAATTTTTTTTAAATTATTATCTACGAGTACCTGACCACGCTTCAAATTTTTTTAAACAAAATTTTTTTATTGTGTACCTATATGTATTTGGTCATACGAGGATATTGAGGACTTCCTCCTCAATATCCGCTGGCAACCCCATATCTGTTTGGGAAACGCCATGAAGATGATGATGATGGTTATTACTTGCAATTTCAAAATTCAATTACTCGTGAACCAAGCATTTTCACACTCTAGGAATAGTGTCATTCGACTCAGCTCATCAAGTATATTTAAAAAATATACAGAAACCTGCAAGATTTTTGCGGGGCTAAACTGCACCGAAGCCTACAAATTGACAACAGACCCTGAGTGTCACATCCGGATTCTTAGTCCAACTGCATTTGATAACCTTCTGCACTATTAACAACAAAAGTAATGTCACACCGTTATGTGATAGCATCCGCGACTTGTTGTTTAGCATGGGGGTTGCCGAGTTATGGATGTTAATTTTGCAATACTCCGGAATCCACAACCCATGCTAAACGACAAGTCACGGGCGCCATCACATAACAGTGCGACATTACTCTTGTGGTCAATAGTACTCGTACATTGATGCTGAGTTACGGGCCCAAGGCCGGATGATTCGAGCTGGCTTTTACTGCTTTGAAGCTGAGGGGCGGATGTGATGTCATGAAACTTTAAAGGCACCATACGCATTAACTATGCAACAACTTCCAAAACTACTTTCGCATATTATCAGTTTATCTGGAAATTATACACAAGAATCCCTTCTCCCTGCATAAATGAAAATTTATGTTACCTCTACATTGACAGTTCCATTAACTGCTGCCAGTATGAGAGTTCCTCCACTCATAATAGAACTTGAAGCCTCTTGATGTGGATGCTGCTCTGGCTCATAATCTTCAACAGTAGCACAAGGGTCTCTCTCAGGGTAGGACTCTGCAAAAAATATATATCATACACAGAATTAGCAATGCATGACTCATCCCATGCACAAGTTGAAGCATTGCCTAGGTATGTGCAGCTACCATAGATATCAATTTCCCCATTCAACAATGGGAGGACAGAGTAGGTTCACTCCATATAGCTGTCAGAGAGGGTGGGGCACACTTCAATGGAGGAGAGACACATGCTGGTTATAGCGCATCGGTGGGGCTTGTCCACATGGTGACTCATCAGTGTCATCACCTGTATGCTTTCCCCCTCAGAGCAGCTTTGCCACAATAAGTATGTTGGCCTGTGGCACACAAAGACAGACAGCGTTGTGGGCATGCACACAACCCACAGTAGGCAATCAGCTCGCTACTCTCGCAACTAACTAAAGTCATCGGGCAAAGCAACAAACCCTGCCTGGCAGGGTCACAACAAAGGACAGACCTGGTGCAGTCACCCCAAAGTCCCACAGACACACCAACACAAAGGGCTCCATCCATCACCCCCATCACCTCCATATCCATAGGTAAGGTGAGTCGGGGCAAGTGCGACCTTGTTTTTACATAGGTTGACTTTGGGTGAGGATTGTGCCACTCAGGAAGCTGTGAAACAGCTGAACTTATAATCACGTGCAGAGTGACTAATTCTCTTTTAGTGATCACAGAATCAATTTGGTGCGGTTTTGCAATTGTCTGAAAATTAATTATTCCCGAAACTGTCATGGATTTGGGACTTGCTCTGACGGGGGATAAGTGCGACTACTGGCCTTGTCTTTGCAGGAGAGCATCGAGTTTCGCCGCTATTTCAGTGAAGCCAAAAGCCAGTGAAGCCAAAGTATGCCAAATGTTTGTGAACATACGGCAATTTCTTACACAGGGCAAGTGCGACGTCTTAGTCGCACTTGCACCATCGAAATCAGCGCACTTGCCCCAGTGTCACGGGGCAAGTGCGACCTAGGGAACAAAGGTGACGTCAGAGTCTTATCGTTAATTACACAACATCTATGAAGAGTTCATGTAAAATGCTTCACAACTATGCATAAATAGAACACCCAGCATGTTGAAGTGTACCTACAGAAAATACCTTCCGAAGTGCGTCGATCTTCTTCTGAAGGTGAGATGTGAGGGTTGCACGTTCTGCCTCCGTCTAGCCACACAAAGCCAGTAACGCATATAAATGTCACTTAATCCAACGAACAGGGGGGGGGGGGNGGGCATGAAGTGGGCTCTGTCAGATTTGCATGAAACGCGCACAGTAGGTGTATCACAGGCCTACAATTTCACTGGTATGGGCCATTTCCTGCTACGGCCAGCCGTTGTCAATCTTATCTATGAGGGACAATTGATGTGCATGGGTGCGTTCAGGAGAGTAAGGTGAGGGGACGGGAAGCGTTAGGAAAGAGGGCTGTTCAGTTTCCAGGGGCACGCAGCTAGTAAACAACAAGGTAACCAACAGCGCAATTCTCCAGGTAGGGTCCGAATCACGTTAAAATCATCTTCAGTTGTTGTTCCATTGGCAAGCTGCTTTGCAAGTGAGGCCTGGTTTAATTTTTGACTTGTTTTCCTCCAATTGCTGATTTGTGTTTCACAATGGAGAGCTCCCATCCTTTCCAATGTGTGAGTTTCAAAAATATTGCTTCCGTTCTGATGGAGCAATGCAAAATTCTGATTATTTTCAAAGGGCGAGGGGGTGAAAGTGTATGCTGGTTACCCGAAATTGCTAGTTTTGGCTGGTTTCTCTCAAATTCGGGAAGTTTTCGAGGGGTTTCTGGCAGATGGTTTCGGATGATGTCTGCACGAAAGTGTGCAGCAAAGTCTCTAAGCAGCTACCCCTCTGTTTTGTCCTGATTTGCGTAGAAAGTTGTGGTTATTGCGTCATGTCGATAAGAGGCGTGCAACGTGGGTCCCATAAATGAAGGGAACCGTGCATTATTGGCATTATGGGTATAGGGTAAAGGTAATGCAGGACAGAAAAACACAAACATAAAATGAACCAATAATTGGTCCTGAAGATGATTCGAACCCTCCCTGGAGAATTGCGCTGTTGGTTACCTTGTTGTTTACTAGCCGGGTGCCCCTGGAAACTGAACAGCCCTCTTTCCTAACGCTTCCCGTCCCCTCACCTTACTCTCCTGAACGCACCCATGCACATCAATTGTCCCTCATAGATAAGATCGACAACGGCTGGCCGTAGCAGGAAATGGCCCATACCAGTGAAATTGTAGGCCTGTGATACACCTACTGTGCAAGTTTGATGCAAATCTGACAGAGCCCACTTCATGGCCCCCCGGTTGTAAGTTAACCTACCCTACAATAACATGCTAGTAAGTTAGTCAGGTATCATTGGCATGGCTACAATCATTGCATCAAAGAATGGATATCAATCATTGCCATCTCCAGATGAGGATTTGTGTTATTGTCTCTGATGACATATTTACTACTCCAAGCCATACCATCCACCAAACCCTTCTCTCTACTTGACAGGTCGCATCTAAATTCATTATCACACACTAGATCATAAAGTGAGGATTCAGGTTTCCCATGCTTCAAACATGTAAAATTTAACCCATTTGTGGTAAAGATTATTTCTGCAGAATTTCCCCATGCTGTCAGCATGACGAGCAGGATGAGTTTCAGTTTCTATTTGAAATTTATTGAAATGTTGAAGATAACACAACTGAACCACATCATTGCAACACCTCTGGTTGTGAGTCCAAACAATCTACAGTATAGGCACTTCTTTTTTTATTATTATGGTTCCTTGTGGTGGAGTCTTTTCTACAAGGTGTAAATGAAATAAGTGTGCCTTTTATGCAGTGTGATAGTGACTTACAAGAAACACTTTTTGCCAATTCA